>JAJPUD010000720.1:395759-426043 GCA_023553655.1 Myrmecobius fasciatus
TTTTTTTTTTTGTGGCAGCCAAAAATTGGAAACTAAGGTGCTGGCAGCTAGGTCCTATCCTGGCAGCTAGGTGGCACAGTGAACAAAATTTGAGGTCTGAAGTCAGGAAGAAAGACCTGACTTTAAAATCAGCCTAAAGTACTTTCTAGTTGTGTGACCCTAGCCAAGTCACTTAACCCAGTTGTATCAGTTTCCTCATCTGTAAAATGAACTGGAGAAAGAAATAGCAAACCACTTTGCCAAGAAAATCCCAAATGGAATCATTAAGAGTTGGATACAACTGAACAACTAAACAACATTCCAGAGAAAAACAACTTTGAAAGACTTTAGAACTCTGGTCAATGCAATGATAAATCAGGAGTCTAAAAAAATGAGGATGAAATATACCACTTACCTTCTGCCAGAGGTGATGAATTTAAACAAGAAATAAGGTAGCCTTCCTGATTCCCCCTAATTCTAATGTCTCCCCTCTATTGATTATTTTCAATTTATCCCGTACATACCTTATTTGGACACATCTGTTTGTGTCTTGCCTCCCCCATCAGATTATGGGCTCCTTGGGATCAAACGAAATAATATTTATAAAGAACTTATCAGTGTTTTGTTCATACTAGGTGCTTAGTAAATACTTATTTCATTCCACTTCTTAAAGAATAAGAACTATATTTTGTCTTTCTTTGTATCCCTAGCACTTATCATAGCATCTGGCATATAGTAGGTACTTAATAAATGCTTTTTGACTGCTTGAGAAACACACATTTTTGGTGATGGTTAATGATCAGATTGTAAACTTCTCCATTGGATTGTAAACTCCTTGAGAACAGAGATTGTCTTTCACCTTTTTTTTTGCATCCTCAGTATTTAGTATAGTGCCTGAACCATAATAGCATTGATTATATGGATTGATTCATTAAATGAATGAAATTGTTTTGCTGGGATATGTAGATTTCTATTGAGGGATTTGTTTTTCAAGATTTTTTTTAAAATATGCTTGATGGGGTAAGGAGGAATAGTTAATTAATTTTGGGATTAATTTTTTAGATCCATCTATAAATTAAAATGTTTAGATTAATTTAAAATTTAATTTTAGACCCATTTAAAATTAAAAATTTTAGATTAATCTAAAAATTAACAGTTTAGGTTAATTTTTTAAAATACTTGTTAATTGAAAAATAAAGATAAAAACCACCTTTATAAAATCAACTTGTAGCTTTTCCTTTTTGTACAACATAGTGCCAGTGTATCATGATGTGTAGGGTACTACACTGGGCTTCAGGAGAGCTTTATTCAGATCCAGCCCCCATCAGCCATGAGCTGAGTGACTGTGAGATGAAGGACTTAAATTTTCTGGTCTCGCCTTCCTCATTTATCAAATGGGGACGAGATGACCTTGAAGGTCCTTCCCAACTCTAAAATTCTAGGATTCCCAAATTAAGCCATGGAACTATGTCTCCTCCTCCTCCTCCTACCTCCCACATTACAAAGGTGAGGAGGAGAAGCTTGTGCAATAAGTAAGGAATCTAGCTTCATGACTTCTTCATTAAAACATCTCTTAAGTAAATAGGAGAGCTGCTGTTGAAGTATCTGAGGGACTTAACTTCTCCTAGTGTAGTAAAGACAGAGGGCAGGAGTCTTCTGCTGCGTGTTTTTGGTCTGACTTTGAATAAATTACTTTAAGCGCTTCACGCCTCAGTTTCCCCATTTGTAAAAAAAGAAGAAGAAGAAGAAGAAGAAAGTATTGAATTAAATCATCTCCAATATAACTTCCAACTCTAAATTTAGGCTTCCATGATCCCTGTCCTATCTTACAAATTGTGACCATTGAGAGACCCCAGGATCTTCATAAGCTTGAGACTAGAGCTATGTTGAACAGGTTCCTGCTCATCCCCCTCCCACCTGCTGTCTTTCTGTCCCTCTCGGCCCTTTCCTCCTCCTGTTGCTATGCTGTTCCAGCAGGAACTTCTGACCCTGGCTGGCAGCCCCACTGGACTTTGGCAGGAGACCAACCCTTCAATTACTTCCCAAACCCTTTCAAAGTAGGAGTGTCACTTCCCATTAGGGGATGCAGCTGGAAGAGGTCAGGGCCACAGAGAGCTGGAAATGATGGAGACAAATAAATCTCTAGTTCAGTGGACAATGGCCTTGATAGGGAAGACCCAGGACAGTATTTGCTATAGAGTCCAGCAAAACCACATGAAGCATCTCTTCCAAAGCCAGAGCCTGAGAGGGCCAGTTATCACTCATCACATGCTTGAAGCAACAGCAAAATAGTAAAATCCTCCACCCATTCTACAGAGGAGGTACCCAAAGGGATGAAAATCCAGCAGGGGCTGATGGGAAGAGAACCAGCCTCAAAGAAACTCCCCTGTCCATATTATGCTTCAGTCTTTCTTTCATTTACTCATTCACCTATCTCACAAAGCTATTGTGATGGTCCAATGAGCAGTACTGTATCAATAAAGATCTATTTAGACCTTAAAGTGCCATATAAAATGAGAGCTATTATTAATAGGATATCTGTATAATTATACTCAAGTCACTGAGTGTCTCGGAGCATCAGTAAAAAGGGGGTTGTGGGAACTGTACCTGTTTCTTTGACCTAATTACTCATCTACATCAAGGTGTTGATGGAAAAGGACCCCTCCTGCTGTTCAGATTTGCCTTAACCCAGAGAAATAAAGCATTAGTGGGGAAAACATGAAGCATCATGGTGGCAGGTCACTTACAGTCCCAGAGGCTGGGTTTTTTTAATGGGGCTGGGGGCAACGTTCTGACCACCCTCCATCACACCCTCTATTCAGCCTCCTCCCCCAACCACTGGATGGGATGTGAGGGAGAGCTAAGCTGGCCAAACTCCCTCCATTGAGAAGCCAGAAGCAGGTCAGGGCTTTGGTTCTGTGGAGACAAAAGATCCATTCATCTTCATCTCCCACCAGATGTGTGGAAGAGGAGGAAGTACAGGGGAGGAAGGGGGTCTGGAGAAAGCTCTATGGGAGGGAGTTTGGATGCAATGTCCTTGATGGGCACCCTCCCTCCCCCAGCATCCAGGTGAGTACACAGATGTCATCACTCCCATCTAGGAGAGGAAGGCTGGATTTTTCCAATGTGCTTTAATATTTGCACATGGGGAGAGGGAAAAGGAGGGGTAGAGCTGTGGAGCAGATAGGGGAAATTACCCCCCCAACAGCCATAGACAAGCTCTCCATCTCTCCATCTCCCCATTTCCATCCTGGGGGAGGAGTTGTGAATTGGAACACCAGGCTCTTGGCTTCCCCATCAATAAAGAAGAGGTATCCAATGAGTCTCCAGGGGGGACTTCCCCCCACACACACATACACACCCCAGTCTGTGCCTTTATCATAAAGGCAGAAGGGTCTGCAGCTCCTGGCTCAGACCCAGGAAGGGACAGAATCTATTTCATTGAGATGCCAGGGAGGCAGGCAGAAGACTGCTGAGTCGGCGAGGAAAAGACTGGCAGAACAAAAACGAGAGGTTAGGGGGTGGGGAGGTGGGGAATGGCAGGGGGGGCTGGGATGTATTGGATTTAAAGAAACTCCCGACTGAGATTGACTATGGTGGCAGAAACCATGTTTCTCTCAGCATAGGGGGCTTTCTGTGAGTGAGTGAGTGAAGACTCTCTTCCTCCTTGAGTCTCTCCCCTGCAGTGGCCATTCTGGGCTCTGCCCACAGGGATCTCAGTCCGGGCTTCAGATAGAAGCATCCTGACCAGCTCTATGGAAGAAAAAAAAGCCACGGAGATCATGAAGTCAAATCTGGAGTCTATTCTAATTCCTGACTGTTTATGGATCCATAAACCCCTTCATTTTACAAATGAGAAATCCACAATTTAGGAAGGCACATCTCTCTAGTCTAATCCACTCCCCTTCAGTTAATCAAAGCAATTTCCCTTCATCTCACTACTCATCTGACTATCACCCTCCTTCTATAAACTACATTGGCTCCCTATTCCCTCTAAGAAAGAGTTAAGAGACTGGATCTACCTGTGGTTTCATTGATATAAGAGTACTCTCACATAAAGAAATGCCTTCCTACAATTCAGTCTGCCTCTGCTCTGCAACCTCATCTAGGAGAAGCATTTATTAAGCATCTTTACAAATATTATCTCATTTGATCCTCACAACACACATTGGAGGTAGAGACTATCCCCATTTCCCAGGAGGAAAAACTGAGTCAGAGATTAAACGATTTACCCAATGTCACAGAGCCAGTAAGTATCTGAGGCTAGATTTGAATTCTGCTCTTGTCTCCAGGCTGGATGCTCTATCCACTGCACCATCCAGCTGGTAGTTACCTGAATAAGTATCTTATGCAGAGTCACAAAGCTCCTCTGTGTCAGAAGTACGTCGCTGAACCCGACTCCAAAGACAGCTTTCTATCCGCTATACCCCATTGCATCTCCTTGCCTCTAAGCTAAATATAAACTTCTCTGCTTGGCTTTTAAAGCCCTTCACAAGTTGGCCCCAATCTATCTTTCCAGTCTCATTATGCAAGACTCCCCTTCCTGCAATCTTCAGTCCAGCCAAACTGGCTTTCTCTCTGCTCCTTACACACAGTACTCCATCTGCCACTTTTGCCTTTGCACTGGTGGTCCCCCAAGCCTGGGAAGCTTTTTCTCCTCACCCCTAAATCACAGAATCTCTCACTTCCTTGGAGGTGAAGCTCAGTCACTCCCTTCTACATAAACCCTTTTCTGTTCCCTGATGGCCATAGCCCTCCCTTCCAAACTGCCTTGTATTTAACTAGCTTCTGTTTATTTCCTATTTTCTCTGTATACATTTCTTCTGTCTACACTCATAAATGTAGACTTATTTTGAAACCCCTTAAAATCTGGGACTGCTTTACTTGGGGGAGGTCTTTGTAATCTCAATGTTTAGCATAATACATGGTACATAATGGCCTATAACAGATGTTTCTTGATTGATTCACTGTCAGAACTAGAGCTGGGATTAAAATACAGATCATCTGGCTTTATTAACTCATTCAATAAATATTGATTGAATGTACTATGAACTCAGTACTCCTTCCTTTCCTTTCTAGACATTAGGGTTATCCAAAAATATAACTGGAAAGATAGTGAGTTTCCTATTTTTTGAGGTATCCAAGAAAAGTCTGGATATGGTCTTGTCAGGAATGATAATGGAGGGGAGTATTATTCAGATATAGGTTGGACTAGATGGAGTCTGGGATGTATTCATCTCTGTATTCAGTGGAAAAGACATGGGTTAACTGGAAATAAAAAAATGCAAAGTAGGTGCTGAACATATAAAGTCCACACCAGGGCAGGTTCCATCCCTTATTTACCTAGACTAGTACATGGTAAGCACATGCATGTGCATTCACATACATATCATTGTTTCGAGGCTGGAATAGATAGGGCCATACCTGAGAACACATGGAGCCCAATTTAGGTCTTGATGACATAGTCCAGCTGAGGAAGTTTGTCCCCTTCATTCACCCATCATTATCTTTTTTTTTTTCTATGCTTAAGTAACTTTAGATGTCCCAGAAGAAATTTCAATGCATCCCTTCCCCCTAAAACAGACTGAAAAGAGACAGCATAAGATGCTGGATAGAGAGCTAGCTTTGACTCCAGAAGACCTGGATTTAAATTTCATCTATGGCACATACTGGCAAGTCATTTAAATTTGGGGGTTCCAGGCTACTCTCTAAAACTATGCATTGAGGGGTAATTGATGGTCTAATCTATTAAAATGGACTCACTGAGAGTCTCCAATGAAAATCATAGTTCCAGTCTACCTACCCATTCCCCCCCCCCAAAAAAAGGTTGGACTGGATGGAATGGGCTCCCTATCCTGAAAGGAACCTTGAGAAAAAACCTAGAGGGATCAATGCTGACTTTTAAAAAAAAAATTATCCCATGGCAATAATAATCATGTCCCACTTTCAAAAGTACCTAGAACTAAATGCTTTCCTTCCTACAAACTAATTTTTTTTTGCTTTTTGCTGAGCAATTGAGCTTAAGTGACTTGCCCAGGGTCATAGAGCTAGGAAGCGTCAAGTGTCTGAGACCAGATTTGAACTCAGGTCCTCCTGACTTCAGGGCTGGTACTCTATCCACTGCTCCACCTAGCTGCCCCCTTCCTACAAACTATTGAGTCAGGCAAATCCTACCTGCAAAATTATCACCATTTTGGAAATGAGTAACAGCCTCAGGTAAGTTGTTCCTTTCCCAAGATCACCCAACTAATAAATATCCAGGGACGCTGGGATTTGAATTCAGGTCTCCAGATTCCAAACCCAGAGGTCTTTCCATCATCCTGGGCTGCTTCAAATAGGTCATTTCAGGCACTGTGACAGATGAGACAGTAGGGGAGTTATTTTTGTCTTCCCTGGCATCCCTCTCTCACATCACACCAGGTAGGCGGCTGCCTACTCTGTCTAGCCTCAGGGAAAGCCCTATTCCCCACTACCACCACCTCCATTTTTTCTCTCATGGGGAGGGTCTATAGGAACTAAGAGGCCTGGGGTTTGACACGTCAAACATCATCAGGGATGCAAAGCCCTGATTTTGGGGGGCAGGGAGAGGAAAGCTGCCATCTCTGAGTGGAGTGTTCAAAGCCCCAGGGAGGAATGAAGTTTCAGCCAAATGGTAAAAATATAATAGAGTGCTGTCATTTCATCTTTCCATCAGAAGCTGAATAGTGGGGAGACAGGCTCAGTCAGGCAGCTAGTCACCTACAAGAGAAAATTCTGTTTCTTTGGAGAGCATGAGTTTGAGAGGGGGTGAGTTCCTAGCAGCAGCTTTCACTTCCTACTTTACTTCTCCATACCTCTTCCTTGCTCCCCTACAACGTTCAGTTACTCTAGTTTTTCCAAGGACTAAGACTTCAGAGGGCTTTTAGAACTCACTGTCAGATACTGAACTTCCCTGCCCAGAGACAAGGCTATGGTCTAAATCAGGCCTTCCCAACCTATCAGCTCAGAATCCTGGGAGATGAGGGGAGTATAGCAGGAGCCTGTAAAGAATCTCTACAACCCTAGATGGATCTATAAATAATCCCATTCTTATAGGCTGAATAAGTGACATATCTCACTCATAAATTAATACTATTTTTCAAGTGTAAGTAGGCACTGTTGAGCTAGATAAAGTAAAAAAAATAAATAGAATCATAAATTTAGAGCTAGGAGAAGTCTTAGAAGTCATCAAGTACAAGCTCCTCATTTTTTTACCATTCTATCACACTCTTGGAAAGGCTGAAACGTGCAAAGGAGCTGTCCAGGGTGAGGAAAAGAGTCCAGGTGAGCCAACCATTGGGCCAGTGTGCTTCTGTGAAAATAGAGGTCCCTTAGACCCCCGATGGCCGAGGAGGTCCCCCAACAAGATTCCCCAGATTTAGGGGGTCTCAGAACCAGACAGCCAGGTCTTAGGAAAAGAAGTTATGGACCAATAGATTAGGATTGGGAGAGGGAAGAAGGTAACAAGAAGGAAAAAATAGAGGGATGTATGGAGGAAGATGGAACAAAAAGATGAGGGAAATGAAGGAAAGGGAGGAGGAAGAGGAGGATGGAATAGTCAAAGAGACAGAGAAGAAAGGGAAAGGTGATGAAAACAGGTAGCCATTAGCAGTTCTTCAGTCCTGGAAAATTAACTTTCTCATCATTTGATTCCCCAAGGTAAAAACTGGAAAAGCCCCCAGAGTGGGTACATGGTCTCAGAGAAGTTTAGGGATTTCCTTAAGATACACAGTGAGCTGAGGGAGAAGCTTCAGCATGTTCCTGAGCCAACATTCAGCAGAGTTCCTCTCCTTGTTCATGTAAACTCCTCTGACAGCTTTCAGAGCCTGCATTAAATGCCCAACTTTCTCTCCTTCTACCCCCCCCCAGTCTTCTTCCCCTACAAGAATTTAGCAATCCAGCTAATCTCCAGATATGTTTTTCTTCTTCCTATTTCTATTCCTTTTTCTAGGCTGCTACCTGTTGCCTGGCATGTTTTTCCCCCACCTCTAGGCCCATCCCTACCTCTTCCAATTCTAGTCCATTCTCAAGGGCCAACTCAAAGTCTGTGATCCCCAGTGAGAGAGAGAGAGAGAAAGATACAAAGAGAGAGACACACACAAAGAAAGAAAGAGACAAAGAGAGAGGGAGAGAGAGGGATGGAGGAAATAAGGGGGGTTAAGAGAGGGGGGAGAGAGAGAAGAGAGGGAGGAAGGACAAGAGGGAGAAGGGGAAGAGAGTAAGGGAGAGAGAAATGTATATTATATATGTGTGTACATTCACATCACACACACACACATACACACACACACACACACACACACACACACTTCTCCAGCTAGGCTGAGCTCTTAATATATAGCATAGTGGGTGAGAAGAAGGTTTCTCCTGAATTTAGTAGAATTTATGGAGGAGAGGGATTCCCCTTAGACTAGAAGGATTCACGTGTAATGAACCCAAGCAGCTTTACTAGCTCAGAAATGCAAGCACTGCAGTAGACATAAGAAAGGCAGCGAACGATTCTATTTCTCAAAATATTAGAGTTAGATGGAAGAAAATCCTAAGCAAGGATTTGGGGTGAAAGCAGAGACATACAGAAGTGGGGGAAACAAGTCAAGGAGGGCCAAGAGAAGTACCCAAGACTGAGGACTAGGGGTAGTAGCAGTAGTATCAATGACAATGGAGCCAGTGGTTCTCCAGGCTTATTTCCCCTGGGTTCAAATATCAAATTCTTTCTTGGATTTTTTTGAACTTGGATTTTTTTATGATGACCAGTGTGATGCTTTTTTAAATTTTTTATAATAACCTTTTATTTTTCCAAACACATGCAATGATAGTTTTCAACATTCACCCTTTCAAAACCTTATATTCCATATTTTCTCCCTCTCTAGATAGCAAATAATCCAATATAGATTAAACATGTGCAGTTCTTCTAAGCATATTTCCATATTTATCATACTGCACACTTTCTTTGACTTTTAAAGTCTTTCACAGCTTAGTCCTTTCTTACCTTTCCAGGTTATGCTTTATTTTAGCCCTCTTCTTCCCCCACCCCTCTCCCACACACATGCTGTGAGCCAGCAGATACTGGCCTCCTGTTGTTCCTCAAATCCAACCCTCCATCTCCCAACTTGTGCCTTTATTTTAACTCATCATCCCCACTTCTTAACTCCCCTTGCATCCTTTAAGACTCAGCTCAAATCCCATCTTCTGAAGTTAGCCTTCCCTGGTCACTAGCCCTATCTTCACCCCAGCTACCAGTGCCTTCCCTCTGAGAATCTTGTATAATAATAAAAGCAGTAGTCACATTTGTATAGTGTGCAAATTTCTTTTCATATGTTAGCTCATTTGCTCCTCATAACAAGCTTGGAAGATAGGTGCTATTTATTTCTTTTCCATTAGAACAGAGCTTCTTAAACTTTTTCCACTCACAATTCCTTTTTGCCTAAGAAATTTTTGCATAACCCCAGGGATATAATATGAAAAATAGGTATACAAATCAAGCATTTATTGATAATAAATTATAATTTTGTGATTCCTACATTCAGTTCCAAGAACCTATAAGGAGTCATGAATTGTGACAGTTTAAGAAGCTGGGCATTGAAATATGAGGCCTTTGAGAACAAAGACAATGCTGGTTTTTTTTTTGTCTTTCTGTATATTTTTGAAGGTTAGCATCTGGTAAGGATGGGTACGAGTGACCAGTCTGACCAATAAAGTCCAACAAGGTACAACTCCCAGGGGTATGCAGAGATGGCAAGTACCGGGCCTCTGCCCAGGGAAGCCTCAAGTGGCCAACACTAAAATGATCTGATTTTACTCTATTGCAGTGATTTCCTTATTCCATTGCAAACTTATTCCCAAAGGCTAGATTCAGGTCCAAGGTCCATTTATGTCTTTTGCTATCTTGCAATCAAGATGCTTATGTTCAAAGTGTTCATTGGTCACTAGCAAGTGAACTGAGAAGAACAGAAAGAACACTGACTCCCAAGTTTAGAGAAGCTCATGTCTATGTGTGATTTAATTTCGTGGACCTCAGTTTCTTCCTCTGTAAAATGAGTGTTGAACTGGATGAACTCCAAGGTCCCTTCCAGTTCTAGAAAGAAAGAAACAAGCATTTATTAAGCTGTTGCTCTTCAACTGTGCCAGCTGTTCAATTGTACCAACCAACTCCCCTATTAAGCCTTATTATTTGTGAAGCTACCACAACCCCTTCCAAATATTCTCATCCAGCCTGAAGGCCTCTTATTCCTTTGCCAATCACTGTATGGAATGGACTCCAGTTTTCTCATTAGGCGGTTCCCTTTTTTCTAGTTTCAAATTGTCTGTCTTTTCTAACATGTGATCACCAGGTGAGCCAAAAGTGCTGTTCCTAGCTAAGTCTCCAAGTTCCAATGTGGGACTGACATAGTAACCTTCTCAGGTGACACACAATGCCCTCTCCTTAGTGACCTTGCTGGTCTGCAAGGCCAGGGACCTCAGTCAGGGCAAATCTCTGGCCTACTGCTAGAGCCATGAACTAAAAAACTATTATTAGTGGTCAGACTAAGAAAGGAGTCTTTGACCTTCCTCCCACTAGTTCTTGAACTCTCAGGGAAGCTGGTAAGAAGTAGTAGAGGGATATCACACTGTTTGCTCTCTTGGGGAGGTGAGAGGTAAGGAGGGAGGGAGGAAAATCTGAAACACAAAGTTTTACAAAAATGAATGTTAGCAACTATCTTTATGTATATTTGGAAAAATAAAATATTCTTGAAGAAAAAAGTAATAAAGGGTATCAAAGAAAGAGCACTAACTCTAAGTTTCCTCACTTATAAAATAAGAAATTGGGACTAAATGGTTTCTGACGTCCTGTCTAGCCCTGAATCTGATGTGGGCACACTATGGGGACAATTTTCAATGGATTCCAACATGAGAAAGCTCTTTGTGTTACAATTACAATCTCCTCCTCCCCAATACTCACTAGGGGGATTGTGTTTCCCATTCAGCACCCCATCCAACATGACAAATGGATGCAAAATCTTGTGCATTTGACTTAACATGATAACAGAAGCCCAAAGTTTTGTCATGAACTCTATCTTTATAATAAGCAGTCTTTCACTTTGTATGCTGCTTAACGGTTCATCAAGTTTCTCACAAAGACATTATCTCTTTTGATTTCCACGGAAGCCCTGAGACATAGAGACAAGAGGTATCTTCAAACTAAAACTCATCCCCAAATCCATGCTATCAACCGCATCCCTGGGAAAGGATCATATTTTCACCCAACCCAGAATAGGCCCCATAACTCCTGAGGGAAATAATAACTCAGATTTGCATAGCATTTTTAGGTTTTGCAAAGCAAATGTCTTTACAAGAATTCAGTAAGCTTCAAGAATTTCCATTCCTGTTTTGCAGAAGAGAAAACTGAAGTCTACAAATAAAAAGGGATGGGCTTCAGGTCACAAGGCCTATAACTATAAAAGCTAAGGGCTTGAACTCAGAGCTTTGACCCCAAGTTTATTTTACTTTCTATTACAATGTGAGATTTACTCTTGGCCCATGCTCCTGGACGCATCCTATCATGAAAAGGAGGAGGAGATAGAGAAGGAGAATTCTGGATTTCCCCGAGCCAGGGCTCATGTTTTTCTCATTTGCCATGTTTCCACCTGCATCCCATCCACCCACGGACCTGTAGTCCCATGTTTAGAAAAACTTCCCTTCTATCCCCTTCTCTGATAAAGAAGCTTTCTGTTTACATTGTACCACAACCTTCTTTCCCACCACCCATCAGCACCTGGCCAGGTTGGAGGCCCTCACAGGAAAGATAGCGTGAGCTTCATTCACTCAAGCTTAGCCTCCAACCAAGCCAGGAAATGACTCTAGAGACAGAAGCAGCCACAATGTCCTGGGGGGGGGGGGGTTCCTCTGTTCCTTCTCTAAACACCATCTTCAGTATTCAAGACAAATTCACCCAAAGCATCTTAGCACTAAAACAGGGATCTTAGAGACAATGCAGTCCAAACCCTCATTTTATAGACGAGAAAAAGTAACCAGCCCATGATCATCCAGCTAGAAAGTACCAGATCCAAGCATGGAGAGGGGAACCAGAAGAGCCCTCCTTCTACCAATCAGTCAGCCCACAAGCACTGATCTGTGCCAGGCAGTAGGTGCTAGGGATAGAGTGTAATGGAGTCTGATGTCATTGCCACACATGGAGACTCTGGGGAAACTACTTTGGGGAGAGCTGTGATGACTTGTAGTGTAGATGCTTTGGAGAGATTTTGGGTCATGTGTAGACATTCTGTAACTGCTTCAGGTCTTCTCGGTGAAGAGGAGGCTTATAGATTGTCCAAAGAGACATTCAAAAAATCCTGTTAGTCTCATCCCTTTCTGCTGCTCTGATTTGACTCCCTACTCCATCTCTGATGAGAGATGATGCTAGAAGGGGAAAAGCTTTGGGGCTTTCTCCACCCTGAAGCCCTTCAGTCCCTGAAAATGAACCTTGGACCTGGGCCTCTTGGTTTTGTTCCTTCCTATTCTAGGTAAAAGGATTGGAGACTCCAGTTCTGTGGTTCCATCTTCCTCATGTTCCAGAATCTGACTTTTTGCCCCTAGAATACCATCAATATAATGGGGATCAAAGAGTGACCTTTGGGGCTCAGTCTAGCAGTAGCTGGTTAAGGACTCATCCCACCATGATGCTACATTTGGACATGAAGTTGGTGGGATCAGTAGGAATTTAACTAAATTTTGAGCCTTTTTTCCAGACACTAAGATGGTAAAGATCAGAATATGCCTCTGGTAAAGGAAGAAATGATGATATTTTATTCTTGCTGTATCTTCAAAATATTTTTTTTTGGTGAAAGCTAATTGGCTTTAAGTAGTTAAATGAAACTGAGGGATAGTTACTGGCTCCTAACAAGGACACCAGAGAAGAAATCCTTCAAAGTGCCCTTGAACCCTAAGAGATAGGTGTAGTAAGCCGGCCTGGAATCCTGGGCCAGAGCAGAACAGACTCACTTCACGGGACAAAAGCAAAATAAACATCGGCGGGGAAGCTAGGTGGCTCAGTGGATAGAGCACCAGCCCTGAAGTCAGGAGGACCTGAGTTCAAATCTGGTCTCAGACACTTAACATTCCCTAACTGTGTGACCCTGGGCAAGTCACTTAACCCCAATTGCCTCAGCAAAAAAGAAAAAGAAAGAAAGAAAGAAAGAAAGAAACATCTGCCCTTCCAGAGCTTATGCTAGCCAGGGAAAACAACATGGACATAGGTAGCTAAGTACAAAGACAGGTACAAGGTAATTTTTGAGAGCAGATATTCACAGCTGGAGGGATAAAGAAAAAGTTAATAAAGAAGGTAGTATTTGAACTGAATTTTGAAGGAAGTTGGAGACAGAAATGGCAAGAGATAGTTAGGGGATGAAAAGATAGAGAGGTAAGGAGGGAGTTCATTCCAGGTATGGAAACAACCAGGACAAAGGTAAGATGATAGGAGATGATGGCATATATAAGGATCAGAAAGAAAATTATAGTGTATATGAAAGAGAATACTGTTGATTAAGGCTGGAAAGGTAGGCGAGGCTGGTTGTCAAATGCCAAACAGAGTTTAATATTTGATCTTTGATGTAATAGGAATTGAACTGACGAGTGATGTTATTTGCCCCCCCCTTAGGGAAAATTACTCTGGCATCTGTATGGAGGTTGGATTGAAGTGAAGAGAGATTTGAGCTGGGAAGGGCAATTAGGAGGTTATTATGAGGGTCTATGTAAGCTATAATGAGTATTTGAGTGAGGGTTATGAATGGATGGGGAGACAGATGCCAGAGATGTCAGGCGGGTAGAAACATGATTTGGTAATTAACTGGAGGGGGGAGACATTGAAAATGGAAGAGTGCCTTTGCTATGCCATCTGCAAAATGGGTAGGAGACCCACTAAACAAATTACTTCCTGGGACTTCCCACCCCCTCCCCAGGCAAAGCAAAGTAGGCGTTCTTAAGCAGGATTGACTTCTTGGTGGTTAGATTATTGTGATAATAAGGACAAAGTGATGGGTTTGGTCCTATGTGCCTGTGGGTCAAGTAGTGTCATATAGAGCAGACTGATCTCCTAACTCTGAACACAAACCAACCCCCTCATGCTACTGTCTCTGGCCCAGTCTGGACTCTATCCCTGGCTGCAGACACATCCCATGTAGCCTTCTCACAAATGCATTAGGTCACATGGAGAACCAGGAAAGGGGATGTGAATGGCTTGGTGCCATCCTTCCCCATTTCTGGAGAAAAAGCTCAGATTATGCATCTTACTGCGGATGGGCCAGAAACAGTATCTAAATATACAAGAATGGCCTGTTTTCAAGTGGGGGAACCCGAAGGAGAGAGAACTGAAAAAAGGTTCCAAGAACATGATGATATAAATCCAAGCAATGAGAAGTAACCGGGGGCTGCTGGAACACAGAAGCAGATGGAGCCCTGGAGGGAGGAGGGAGGCTCATTTTGTTGCTGAAACATTAAGGTGCCCTGATGGGCAGGAGAAGAGGGGAAACCAGAGAGAGTAACAGAGCTGGCCCTTAACTACAAGTTCAAGCATTAGAATGACATACAAGTGACCTTAGACGTGAGCCTCATCTGGTCCAGTCATTTTATTTCACAAAAGACAATGAGGTTTTGGGATATGAAAGGACTTTGCCCAAGGTCACCCAAGTGATATGTAACAGAACCAAGGTTGGAGGTGCTGGAGCCAGCTTGAACCGGGCCGTGAAATTGATTGTGAGATTTTCAGTGGAGCATTTCTATTTCAGCTAAAATTATAAATCACGGCATCATATTTTGTTTTAGCAATTGTTTAGACTTAAGAAAGGGATGGAGAAAATCTTAATGATGCAGATTAAATTGAAAAGTAGGTCTTTGGGAGGAGCTAAGTAGTGCATTGGATAGAGCAACAGTCCTAGAGAGAACCTGAGTTTAAACCTAGCCTTAGACACTAGCCTTGTGACTCTGAGCAAGTCACTTAACCCCACTGCCTCAAAAAAAAAAAAAAAAGTGTATCATTTGCATTTTTTTTAAATCCTGTTGTTAAACTTTTACCAGCATATCCCTGATGAGACCTCAGATCCTCTGACTCCAAAGCTCTCTCTCCTACATAATACCATGCTGAAGCCCACAAAAACTTCATGAGAGTAACAATGCCCCCTCCCATATTGGTTGCTCCATTCCTGGTACTCATGGTTAAATTTCAGCAAAACTAGAACAATGGTACATTGGCCCCTGTCCTTCTAAGGCCACATTGTCATCACAACATTTTCTGAGCACCTACTTTGTGCTATGTAAGAACCTGAGACTCAATTTCCTCATTCATAAAATGGAGACAATGATATTTATACTAACATTTCTCACAAGATATTTGTAAGGAAGGTCTTTTCTAAAATAATAATGAAAGCTCCTAATGACATGATCTCTCTTCTGAAGGAAGAGAGAAAACACACACAATAATAAGTCACAATAGAGTCAGCTGGATGGTGCAGTGGATGGAGTGCTGAGCCTAGAATCAGGAAAACTAGAATTCAAATCTGGCCCCAGACCTGTAAATAGCTGCATAACTCTCATGTAAGTTACTTAGCCTGTCTGCCTCAGTTTCCTTAGCTGTAAAATGGGGATAATAATAACAGGATGATTATGAGGAGATATTTGTAAAATGCTCGATGCAGTGCCTGGCACATAGTAGGTGCTTAATAAATGCTTATTTCCTTCCTTCCACATGAGGCAATTTAACTAAACACAAAACAGAAGAATTGAAACAGATAACATTAAAGATTCTTTCCTGTTCTCTTAATATATAAGATTGTTAATACCTGGAAATGTTCAAGACTCAGAGAAAGCATCTCCATTCTTGGATTCATCATTTCCATTCAAGACTAGTCAGCAAACATTTATTCAATGCCTAATATAGGCTAGATCCTACAGGACAAAAAAAAAAAAAAAAACGAAACCTTCTCTGCCCTCAGGGCTCATGTGTTCACCTGAGGGAAGACTGTCTACAAACAAAATGAATACAAGGCAATCTTGGGATGAGATTATAGCTTAAGTATCTGAAATCATAACACTCAAAAAAATTTTTCAAGACTTCATATATAATTTATATTTTTACAGTACATCTTCACAAACAAAAGTAGAAATTTTCAGAAGTAAAATATGTCTTGGTCATGTCAGGGAAATTGTAGCTCATAAATGAATGTAAAAATCCCTATTTAACAAAATGAGAATTAGCGGATCCATTAGTTATTCACATGACAGTTTTAATCTAAACAGCTTCTGATCATAAATTACATATTCTACTGTTCTGCTTAGAGACAGAGTAATAAAAATACCTCTCCTAATTATGGGGAAATAAAATTAACACTTGAGTACCTCTAACACATAGAAGGTAAGTTAAGTCAATACAGGGTTTGCCAGTTCTGCAAGCTATAATACCCACTTCTTTGATAGCAGAAACTCATGGTTTCACAGAAGCAATAGTTAGGGAGACAGAAACAGAGAGAGAGGCAGAGATAAAGATAGAGACAGAAAAAAAAGAATATTAGGGGGAAATGTCAGAAAAGAGTGCTTATAGGGTTTGATAATCAAGTTCTTAATTTCCAGTTTGATCATAGTAGTAAATGAATCCAGAGAAATTTAATTAGGAAATTTAATATATAAAACCAATTTTTTCTATATAATTTGTGATTTTGAATTTAATAAGGAAATTTAATATATAGTCAATTTTTCCTACATAATTTGTGATTTCAAATTCAATGATTCTATAATTGCACAATCCAAGACTACATTGAATAAGTCTTAAATGAGTTGAAGCTTTAAATGCTACAAGAGAGTGAATAGAGTTCACTGTAGGAAGTGGAGTAAGCCAAGAGGAGTTTTTGGAGAGTTGGAGCCTGAAAAATAGGTAGGGCATTGTTCTGGAAGAGGGGTGAAACAGGAGGGCTATCTCCAAGACTTCCAAATAATCTGTCTCCCATGCCTGGATACTCTTTACTCATCTCTCCCTTTCAAAATCTTCCTTCTCCTCCAATGCTAAGCTCAAATAGTACCTTTTCTGGGAAGCCATCTCTAATCCTTCCCCCTCTGCTTCATGAAATTATGTCTGCTCTCTTCCAGTTTCCTGAGATGCTTTTTTCTAGATTTCTCCTCTTTCCCAATATGTATTTTACAATAAATTCATCTGTCTTACCATTTCCTACCCCCAAACCCTGACACCCTCCCCTCAATTTAATGTCAGCTCCTTGGAGAAACATCACCTTGATCTTTGTTCTACCAACTCCTTATATAGTGTCATGCATATAACATTGTTTAATTAGCAACGATGGTTGAATTTAAATGAACTCTAAGAGAAGAAAACTTTGAGATGAAGAGTTGTGAGAAATGCTAAAAAAGTTGGGTTCCCACAGTATTGCAAGTTTTTAAGTAGTGCAGTATAGTGGGTACCATTGACCAAGAGGTTTTCAGAATATAAGAAGTTAAGGAAGGTTAAGATTCCACAGGACAATTAAGTGATCAATAGATGCCTTGAGCAAACAAGGATTTGGAGAGCTAGGAAGGCATAGGTGGATTCAGCCAATCAGAAAGAGTCTTATGATTTTGAAAAAACTACAAACATAAGATAATAGCCAATCCCACCCAAACTAGTTGGGGTCAGTGACCTGACTTGACCAAATCAATAGTGCACCTACTTAATAGGCTAATTAGATATTAACCAACACACCCCATAAGGAGTTTTTCACCATTTTTGAACATGGAATATATAATGAGGGAGAGGGAACATGTTTATACATATTTAGGGGAAACATATAGTGGGCATATCAGAAAAATTGTAACCCAGAAAGGAACGACCAATTTGGTCTCTGAAGGGAGGGATTGTGCCAAACCAGCAAGTATAAAGCTTCCCCCACTTTTGTCCCTCCAAAGAGGAGTGGAGTCCACTTCTGGTCAGAAATATTAAGACGATTCCTTAAGATTTTTCTTTAATAAAATTTCCTCAATATTTAATTTTCAATGTCAAGGATGTATTTCTAATAGAGTCAAGAATGAATAAAGCGGGGGAGCTAGGTGGTGCAGTGGATAGAGCACCAGCCCTAAAGTCAGGAGGACCTGAGTTCAAATTTGGTCTCAGACACTTAATACTTTCTAACTGTGTGCCCCTGGGCAAGTCACTTAACCCCAATTGCCTCAGGAAAAAAAAATAATAAAGCTTACGTAGGATGTTACTGGACTAGCCTGACTAGACTGAAATACTTTCTCATGTACCCTTCTTACTCCCAAACCTAATTCACTCCTCAGATGCAAGGGAACCAATATAAAGGCTTATTATATTAGTGTATTTTATAGATTTGACTCAATCAGTGTATAGGTACAGTGAAAATAACTCTTATATTTGAGTCAGAAGACCTACATTCAAATTGTCACGTCTGTCAACTAACCTGTATGAACTTGGATTTATTTCCCTCTGGGCTTCAATATCCTCTCTAGAAAAATGAGAGGTTAGGTTCAATAATAGTGAAGGTCTCATCCATTTATCCCATGGGGAATGACCAACAGCAAAGAAAAAGGAATACCAATATAGATGATATACAGCAGTGACCCTGTGATTTTGATTAAGGATTGATAGGAATCTTGAATTGTTTGCCTTTTGGGTTTTGGTGATATTACTAATTTGGTTGACACCCTGAAATTAATTAATCTATTCATCTAAGAACTAGATGATAGAGCATGAAAGTATAAACTGATCCTGTCAAAATCATTATGGGGAGCAGTCTGACACAGAGGACAGAGGAGTAAATGGCATTCCTTTGAGATCTAGTAATACCAGAAGGCAAAATAGACCAAAACAAATCAGAAATCCCAATACCCCACCTCTTGGAAATGCTCTGTTGCAGATGGCACTGGCCACCAAAGTGGGTAAACCATGAATTTACTTAAAATAACTGAAGCTATGAATGTTCTTAGTATATACCAGTAAGTACTCCATGCATCATGACAAATTTGGAAATAGTTATAGACAAGGATTTTATACAACTTTTTGTCAATGATATTCTCAGTTTCAAGTTCTATGAAAAGGTATTGTGGTTCAGTGCAGGGCAATCATAAGAGATAACCATTTTCCAACTTAAATTAAATGAAACAAGAGCAGAAATTGAGGAGCTACTTAAGTGTGAAGAAGGAAAATCTGAAGAAACTAAAGGGGGTAAAAATCTACACTTAACATGAACTCCAAGATTGGTACATACTACCTAACAAAATAACATCATTATGCTAGTATTTTAAAGAAGGTGGGCATACTTAGGCTGGAATTTTGAAAAATCCTTTAATCCAACTAATGGATGATCATACCCAAAGACAGTAATTTTTAAAAGCTGGTACCTAGCTATGATCTTCATGAACCAATGGTTTTTCAGTCAATATTTGACCCCCAAGAGAGTGGAAACTATTTCAGGATCTATATATATTGCCCTGGTAAAGATCATACAGAGTAGAAAATATAGAGCAATTTAGCAATACTCTCAAGGGCAGATGTCAAACACCACTGTGACAGAAAAAGCTTCAGAACACTACTGAACATTTTTATTGTGAAAACACAATAAAAGATGAAAAATACCCAGTCATTGGCAAAAGTAGACAACTTAAATGCCATATTGCCCATTTTTCAGACAACAAAAAAGAAACATACAAAATAAAAACTAGGAAAAATTACATAAGAATTTTTTTTATTCCCTTAATCAACAATTAAAAGCAGACGTCAAAAGATCAAGGTATTATAAGGAGTCAACACAATTAAAAAAAAATACCCTTATGTCTATTAAAAGCCGTGATATGGAAGCCTAAGAAGCAAAGAAATTAGAAGAAAGAGAAAATCCACAAAGAAAAAGGATAAGGAAAATTTCTGGTTGCTTAGTTGGTCAAAAGAAATTCAATCCGGGGCAGCTAGGTGGCGCAGTGGTTAGAGCACCAGCCCTGAAGTCAGGAGGACCTGAGTTCAAATCTAGTCTCAGACACTTAACACTTCCTAGCTGTGTGACCCTGGGCAAGTCACTTAACCCCAATTGCCTCAGCAAAAAGCAAAAAAAAAAAAAAAAGCAATTCAATCTAACAATAGCACAAGTTGGATCAAGCCCAAAACAGAAAGCTTGTATGCCATTAATGCAGTGAATGACAGAAAGCCTACGTCAAGTAATTGAAACTCCAGTTTCTCTGCAAAATCAGAAAGCTCTGGCTAAGAGCCACAATTTTTGACTCAAATGCTTCACAAAGCCCCTTACCAGCCAATTCTTCAATGATCCCATAATTTGAACATAGAAAGTATTATATTTTATATGTATGTATATATATATATGTATGTGTGTATGTATATTTGTGTGTATTTCCAAAATATTAAAACACTAAATTTTTAGGTCAATTACATGTTTATATACTTTATACAACTTCCTTCACAACTTATATTACTCAAAAAAAAAAGTCTCTAAGTACTTATATGAAAACAGCGTTTTGATTGAAGAGCAAAAAAAGAATGTGGCAATAAGTCCCACGGATGTAAAAAAACAACTCATGTCCATTTGGTGACATCAAAGAGCCATTCAAAAATGTGACAGCAGTTGTTCTGCTTTTATTGATGGTCACAAAGATCTTTTTCTGAGTTCAGTACTCATACATTAGTCATGTACTGCCAAATATCTAAGATATATCCAAGCACAAGTTGGATCCTTGAGTATTTGATTGAAAAAATTCTAGAAATTCATGGAAAATATGTAAAAATATGTGGAAAACTATTCTCTATTTAAAACATGCCACCAGCATGATAATGTCAAAAAGACTTGATATAAAACATGGCATTTTCTAGGGTGACAATTTAAGCCCACCTGATTTTTTTCCCTAACTTTAAATCTATCATCGTCATTCCTAAATAGAACTGAATATGATTTTCAATTAAAGGAAAGAGTTATACAATCCCTTCCCATTGGTACCCAGAAGTAAGATGCATAGTGGATAGGGTACTGGTCCTGGAGTCAGAAAAATCTGAGTCAAAATCTGGTCTCAGATACTTACTAGCTGCATGTCCTTAGGCAACTTCTTTTTAACTTCTACTTTCCTCAGTTTCCTCAACTGTAAAATGAAGATAATAATAGCTTTTATCTCGGAGGGATGTTCTGAAAATTAAATGAGAAAACTTTTGTAAAGTACTTAGCACAGTACTTGGCACATAGTAGGTACTATATGAATGCTAATTATTACTGTTTGTTATTCTATATGACATCTCTGAAAACCACTTGAATTAGCCACTTTGTCTTGTGGAATTTCTATCCAACAATACCAAAATGCCATTTGGACTTGAACAATACAAAGTTTTTAATATAACTAAAGGAAAAATAGGAGTGCCCATTGAATCTGGAGGCTAAATTTAATCAATGGAGGTAAACAATAAGTGCAAATAACTTGGCCAGCTCCACGCAAAGTTTAACAGAAAGAATACATTGAGTGCAATCAACATAATACTAGTCTGGTAGCTCCATCCCTGTGGAGCACAATCAGAGTTGCCATTTCTGGTGCCAGGTGACCATGTGGAAGCTTTTATTGATCATTTCTAGGTAATCTCATGTGTTATTCAGCTTTTAGGAATATTAGCAATGGCAAAATCCCTGGCTGCTTCTGGCCTTATGGTGACTCATTGCTGAAAGAACGTGACATTTTAGAATGATGTGGTAAATCTTGAATAGTCCCTTTGCCCTATAACAAATTCTAAAAGTGGCGTTAGGGTATACAGGAGAATTTTGTGGAGAAAAACAGTCATTTCTGCCTGGCCCTTCACTGTAGTTCTTCAGCTAGCTGAAGAGTATACAGTGAAGTTGAAGAAAGGAAAGTAAGTCTTCATTCTGGGTATTATGGTAACTTCACCAACATGGCACCCCATACTAGGGAGAACAACTAAAAATGCCAAAAAATTTATTTTTAAGGAACCCACATTTGTTGATCTTTATAAAATATGCAATAGAGTAGTGGAAACTGTGCAGCCTATTGTTGCAAAAAATTTAACATCTACCCAGAAAGATACAACTAGTTGTCTAGAATTACACACCAGCAGCTTACTATCCTTTATAAGCTAACAACTAGCAAATCCCACTACTACTAATATAAACCACAAAATATCCTTAATAAATCAGTAAATAAATCATACTAGAACTGATGCATCATTATAAACAAAGCTATTGTCCACAACCACCTGAATAGAATATATTTAATGCCAGTAATACTATATTTAATACCATAACAATTTAATACCAGAATTTTAATATATGTTGCCATAACAATTGTTCATAATTCCCATACTAAGTAGGATGAAAAGTTTTCAAAATATATAGACTAGAAAAGAAATTAAAACTACCTGGGAACAGAATGAGGCACATATCCTATCCTGAATGAAATAATTAAAAACAAATAAATAGATGAATAAATGAATAAATGGATATCTTTTTTTAAAAAGTCATGTTCTCTGTTAATGGAATTATCTCAAAGATACTTTCAATAGCTTATTAAAAAATATGCTCCATTTTGAAAAGCTGTCATTTCATTTAACTGTGCTATTGTCCACCAATATTAAACATAAAATAATAACAGTAAGCTAGAAACTTGCTTTTAAGCCATTTAATTCAAATTCCATCAAAGAAAAAAATAAGAAAATTAAATAATATTAATAGCTGATATGACTGTTTCCTTTAAGGTTTGGAAAGGGCTTTCTATACATTGTCTATGTGTATTCTAAGCCCTAAACCCTATTATATGAGTTTCACATGGGTATTGGTCTCTACTAAGCGCAGTCTTATGCCAATAGACTTTGGGGTTGGGGTTACATATATATTATTTTGTTAAAGTCTCAAAACAACTTTGTAAGATTGACTATTATTATTCTCATTTTATGGTTGAGAAAATTGAAGTTCAGAGCAGTAAAGGGAATTTCCCAAAGTCAAATGGTTAATTAAGTATTTAGAGTCATATTCAAAACAAGCCTTTCCTGACTTCAAGTCTACACGAATCTATCCACTGCCATAATGGAGGAATGACTAAAGTCCTTTTCATCTCTAAAAGCTATGAGGTTATTATGTTAAGTCCCGAGGGGCCCAAAGAGGGAAACCAGAGTTAATGTCAAACCTTCAGGGACCACCACCCAGCACAAATATAGTACCTGGAATTGCCCCAAAGAAACCAGATTAGTGTTGGGTTGGGAATGACCACATCAGAATGGGGAAGCGAGGCCCGTCCAAGCCCAAGGGGTGGGGATTCTGAGGACTTCCCCAAGTGCTTGTATTTCTTGATGCCAAAGAAAGCCACGACCAACTGCAGCTACCTAAGAACCCATGCCGGATGATGTCAAGGGACCACACTCATGATATGATACCTAAGAAACATCCCCAGAATAAAACTCTAACTCAGACTAGAGTTGAAAACCAGGATCAGAAAATAAGAAGAGCATCTTAGGTCCAGGGAGGGATTGAGAGGATAAAGGAAACTTGGAGACTTTCTGAAATACTTACTTCTCTACTTTCACTCATGGCTTGAATCAAACTGACAGTCAGAAAAGAGTTTATGACCTTTGGCCAACAGAAAGTAGTATGTAAGGATCAAAGGGAAAGGAGAGTGGGTAAGGATTACAGTGAAAGGAAAAAGGAAAGGATAATGAGTAAGAATTACAGAGAAATGAAGAAGGAAGGAACAGTGGGGTAAGGATTACAAGGAATTGAAGAAGGAAGAGATCCTTAGTAAGGATTACAGGGAGAGGAAAAAGGAAATATATGCTACCTTTAGCCACAAAGAAATATGATGATTTTATTTGGCTAAATTCCCCTTTCAGGGCCCCACATGTGCAAGAATGTTTGTGGCAGCTCTTTTTGTAGTGGCTAGAAACTGGAAACTGAATGGATGTCCATCAATTGGAGAGTGGCTGAATAAATTATGGTATATGAATGTTATGGAATATTATTGTTCTGTAAGAAATGACCAGCAGGACGATTTCAGAGAGGCCTGGAGGGACTTGCATGAACTGATGCTCAGTGAAGTGAGCAGAACCAGGAGATCATTATTCACGGCAACAACAATACTATATGAGGATCAGTTCTAAGGGACGTGACTCTCTTCAACAATGAAATGTTTCAAACCAGTTCCAATTGTTTGGTGAAGAAAGCCATATACACCCAGAGAGAGGGATATGAAATGTGGACCACAACATAACATTTTCATGTTCTCTATTGAGGTTTGCTTGCATTGTATTTCCTTTATTGGATTATTCTTTCTTGAAGATACGATTTCTCCTGCGCAAAAAATGATGTCTGGCAATAACTATACATATATTCGATTTCTTAAGTATTCTAACATAATTATCATGTAGTGGATATCCTGCCATCTAGGGGAGGGGTGGGGAGTAGAAGGGGGAAAATTGTAACAGAAAGCTTTGTAAGGGTTAATGTTTAGGAATTATCCATACATGTGTTTTGCAAATAAAAAGTATTAATAAGTTAAAAATAAATAAATAAATAAATTCCCCTTTCAGCCTAATCAAGTCTTCTTTGCCAAAATATGAGAGCTATGACATCAAGCTGGAAAAGTCCTTAGAAATTACCAGGTCAAAGGCTAATTGATCCCAAACAAAAAAAGAGCCTTGGGGGCCATGTCATCCATCCTACAACTTTACAGATGAGGAAACTGAGTCTCAGAGAGTGGAGTGACCTACACAGGTATCGATAATAATAGCTAGCACTTATAGAAAGCTTTAAGATTGGTAAACAATGTATAAACATGATTTCATTTGATTTTCACAAACAAACATGGATGGTGAGTTACTGTTATTATCTCCTTCCTGGATAATGGGCAGGAAAAAATTAGTCATTGAGGGTCGAGGAGCTAGTAAGTGCCCGAGGCTGGATTTGAACTCAGGTTTTTCTGACTCCAGGCTGAGTACTGTGCTGTCTAACTGCCTCTGACTCCAGATCCTTATTTTTCTACTGCACCACCCTACCTTTCTTAATGTTCTTAGAGCATCTTATAGCATCTGGTCCTTGTAACAGCCCTAGTTGAGTGTAACCTGACTTATAGGCTCAAAGAGAAGGTCCTACAAAACTAATCAATTGGCAGAGGCGGATTTGAAGTCTCATCTCCTGGTTCCAAGTATAGGATCTTTCCACCACTCCATGAATGAAGTATTCCTTTGATAAGGGTACCAAAGTTGCAACAGTAGAAAGGATAAATAGATCACCTCCTACTGACCAGCTTTTAATTGTATCTCCCTCTGGAAAAGACTTTGTTATTTTCTTGCCTATGGAAATATCACATATTGTATCTATCATCTAATAGCATATAAACTCTGAAAAAGGCAGGAACTGTCCACTTTCTGTCTTTGTATACCTAGTACTTAGTACAGTGCCCTGAACAGAGAAGGCTCTAAGGTTGGAAGCCAGAAGAAATCTCAGAAGAAGCCATCTCCAACCCTTTTATCTTATGAATGGGGAAACTGAGGGTCAGAGAGATGAACGTATTTGTCCAAGATTGAATAGGTTATGAAAATGAATATTTTATGATAATCTACAAGGCTAAGTAAGCAAAGGAAACTTTCTGAAGAAATCTGCTGAAACCATTTAAAAGTGAGCCATGCTTTCTCCTGGACAGAGCAGAAACCTTCTGCTTGCTGGTGATACCTATGCATGAGGGCATTCTCACTCTCTTCAGTTAGGTCTTGAGCTTCTCAAGGTCATATCTCTCTTCCCCCCACCCCCAAACACACTTTCCCTTGAAATGCAGGGATGATGCATTACTTAAGTGACAAATGAAGGGATGATTGTGTCTAACTGGGGGATCTGTGCTGGTGACAGAGAATCCAATAAAATCTCAGAGCTGAAAAAGTCCAAGTCATTCCAGAGCAGGAACCTTCCCTGAATATTGAAAGTCATTATCTTGGGAGAGAAAATGCCAACTGCATCCAGAGAGAGAACTATTGAGATTGAATGTGACTTGAAGCATAGTATTTCACTCTTTTTTTGTTTGTTTCTTTGCTTTTTCTTTTGTTTCTTTTCTTTTTTTTTTTTTTTTTTTTTGGCTTTCTTTCCTTTTGGTCTGATTTTTCTTTTTTTTTCTTTTGTTTTGTTTTGTTTTGTTTAGGCAATTGAGGTTAAGTGACTTGCCCAGGGTCACACAGCTAGGGAATATTAAGTGTCTGAGATCAGATTTGAACTCAGGACTTCAGGGCTGGTGCTCTATCCACTGTGCCACCTAGCTGCCCCTTGGTCTGATTTTTTTTGCACAATATGACAAATAGGGAAATATGTTTAGAAGGATTGCACATGTTTAACTTAATATCACTTTGCTTGCTGTCTGGATGAAGAGGAAGGTAAGGGAAGAAGGGAGAAAAAAATTGGAACAAAGTCTTGCAAAAATGAATGTTGAAAATTATTTTTACATGTATTTAGAAAAATAAAATGCTATTGATTTAAAAAAATAAAATAAAAGAGGTCATTAGCCTCCACGTGGATTCCTCCAGAAATGAGGAACTCACTGCCTCTTGAGTAAGTTCATTCTACTGTGAAACAGTTCTAATTTTAACAAGTTATTTTTATGGGGAGCCAAAAATGTTCCTCTCCCTAACTTTCACCCATTGCTTCCAACAATCTGAAGCTAAGCTGTCATGTCCCTATTAAGTCTTTTCTCTAGGCTAAGCAAAGCCAGGTCTTTTCGACTAGTTTTTATCAGTCACGCTTTCGAGTTGCTTCGTCATTCTGGTGGCTGGCATCTGGATCTCCTCCAGATTGTTCTTTGTCCTTTCTAAAATGTGACCTTAACAGCTCAGGCAGCATTTTTTAGTGCTGGGGCGCTATGCTGTCACACCTTATCTTTAGGATTCCAGAGAAATAAGCAATAAACACTGAACAAAGTATTCATATAATGATATATATGTGTGTAAACACTTCAGTCAGGTCCCCCCCAAAAAAAAAGGTCACCCAATTTCTAATCCACATCCTATCAGTCATTCTTTCATTCTATAGTCACTGAATACTTCCTCTGGCCCCAAGCCTGTAGAGAAGGCAAGATGAAAAGAAACTCCCATTCTTGTCCTCAGTGAGCTCCCAGATCTTTTGGAGGTGATGTGATGTAGCTCCTAGGGAGAATATAGCAATAATCCTAAACCTACCTGGCCTTGGGAGTGCCACAAATAATGTTGGCTGTCAGATAACAATTTATTGTTCAGTATTAACAGAGTTTCTGACAATTCAGTAGTGGGGTAAAGCCCTAGAATTCAATATTCTTCAACTCCATCTCTAAGACCACTCAATTTTTTCATTGATTAAGTCATAAAATTAATATATCATGATTTGAAGAACCTTATCTTTGTTTCTTTTTCCTACAAAATTATCTTCTCACTCCTGATTCTTTGCTAAATTCCCCTTGGAACTTAGCCTACTGTCAGCAGCATAATAAATCTTTGCCTCTTAACTTGGAGACAAA
The DNA here is from genome assembly GCA_023553655.1 of Myrmecobius fasciatus. NCBI lineage: Eukaryota > Metazoa > Chordata > Mammalia > Dasyuromorphia > Myrmecobiidae > Myrmecobius > Myrmecobius fasciatus. The sequence continues at coordinate 423,240 of JAJPUD010000720.1, forward strand.
CTGAGTTTGTGAATACCCACGACAGTGACCTGGGGACCCTAATATTGTTGGGGTGTCTTCCACCTCAACAGAGGGGCAAGATGTCTTCTTTATAAGATGTTCAACAAGAGTATGTCATATAAGAAATGTCAGAGGGTAGTGTATACTAGGTAGAAAACACCAGGTACAGACAATATGAGATCTACAAGGTCAGAGGAAGAAAATATTGCTGTGAACTGCCCTAGAATTTAATGGTTAAGGCACTGGACCTGACCTCAAGAAGACCAAATACAAATCTCTCTATAAATATTCATTTACCAGGGATTGACTCTGGCAAAGTGGGAAAATCACAACCTCCCCTGTGGCCACTAAGATCCCTTTAAGATCTAAAGCTATAATCATAGTTGGACCCTGGAAATTTTGGGCAGACACAGAAGAGTAAGAAGGAAATTCTCAGTATGAACAAGAATAGTAATAGGAGACAGTATGGGCAAAGACACAGACTGAAAAAAAAACGGGCCCTTGAGGAAGGGAGATGAAGAGGACCATGAGGAAATAGGTCTCTCTTAATATGATACAATATAATAAATAGAATTGATATTAAGTACCTTATGTTAAGTAGTATTAAATGCTTACTGTGTCCAGAACACTGTGGATCTCCAACATTTAGATCAGAATCATGGATAACCAAGCAACAATAGAGAACTGGGGGCAAAGGTTTTCACTGGGACCAAGGGGTGGAACAAAGTCAAGAGATAAGAAAGTAGTCTACATTGTTTGTCTTCCCTACCTATTTACAGAAAAGCTTTGTCTTAAGATTTCTATAGATAAGAAGTATTCACCATTAGCATGGAATGGCATTTTATTTAAAAAAAAATAATTGATCCAGTGAGAAAACAGGATCTGACTGTGGATAATTGAGATAAAAGTTTGGGGTGGATGAGGAAGTTCCTATGTGGAGCTGAGAATTTTGTTCTTTATTTTTAAGTCACTGAAAGAGCTGGAAGGGTCAGGGATGGCAGCAGTAGTGTTATTTTTTAAGCCTGGAGAGATCTAAAAACATTTTTGTAGACAAACCAGATAGAATCAGTGGCAACCAAGAGGTGGAAGATGCAAGAGAAGGTGGGGATGGGAAGTTGACTGATAGACCTATATCTAGGAGTAGATTGAAGGGAGTGAGGAGAGAAGAGAGAATATGAGGGATGTCTTTTTCTGTGAGTAGAGGAAAAGATGAAAGAGAGAGAGTGATGATGCTGAGATAATTTGAGATATGAAAGAGGAGGACTGGGCAAGTTTATGTATATTAACCTCAATCTTCCCACTAAGGTAGAAGTCTATTCATCTAAGAAATGGAGTTATCGGAGCTGCTAGGTGGCGCAGTGGATAGAGCACCAGCCCTGAAGTGAGGAAGACCTGAGTTCAAATTTGACCTCAGACACTTAACACGTCCTAGCTGTGTGACCTTGGGCAAGTCACTTAACCCCAATTGCCTCAGCAAAAAAGCAAAAAAAAAAAAAATGGAGTTATCATTGATGGTGAGGGGAAGAATGAAAAGATTCAGGGGCAGCTAGGTGACACAGTGGATAGAACACCAGCCCTGAAGTCAGGAGGACCTAAGTTCAAATTTGACCTTAGACACTTAACACTTCCTAGTTGTGTGACCCTAGGCAAGTCACTTAACCCCAATTGCCTCAGGAAAAAAAATTAAAATAAAGAATGAAAAGATTTGAGGAACAGTCACTGTTGGGCTAGGGTAAGAAGTCCACCAGACTTACCAAAGAGCATTAAGGATCAAGTTCGGTTTATGTGCCATGAATTTTCAGCAAGTGAAATCAATTCAATTTTGTTATTTATTCTGGTTACTCAAGAGCCATTGAGCAGGAATGGAAAAATCAGCTGATGGGACTTACCAGGGAGGAGAGTTTTCAGGTCAAAAGAAACAGAAATTCAAGAAGAGGAAAAGGGGAAAGAAAGAAAATAAGCTTTTACATAATACCTACTATGTGCTGGCAAATGTACTAAGTGCCTTTTACGGAAATTATCTCATTTGATCCTCACAACAATCCTGAGAGATGCTGCTACCTACAGAAGAGATCAAAAGATTCTTAGGTTAATGAGATTTCAAAATTGCAAGCCAGAGGGTCAACGCCTGGTAAGGAGGCAGGTGAAACCTGAGACAGGAAGATGGAGAGACAGTTTGGGAAGACAGGGAAATTCCAAGGGATCAGAGTTCACAGAAAAGGGGAAGAATAGGTTTAGTGTGTGTGACATTATGAGAAAATATTAAATAAGACTGCATTCAGAGAGGAATTTCAAAATTCTAGACCTTGGCCATGGTACAATTCTGAGAGAGGGTAAGGTCTAAGGTATAGCCACATGGAGGTGTGGCTGAAGTGCAATGGAAAAGGTGGTCAGTCCTTGAATTGAGAACTGAGGGGTCCAGTTCTTGAAGGCGCCATCGACACAAATGTGGAAGTTCTTGAGTATTGAGGCAGGGGATAAAGTGAACCAGGTACCAGATCTATTCTGATGATAACAAGGTAGATGAGAGTGGGGAGAGAGTGCTACAGATGTTCTAAATGGACCTCAAAAGAGGAAAGGTCATTGAGGGACCAATGAATCATTAAGCATTTAATAAATACCCACCACAAATCAGGCACAATGCTAAACTCTAGAGTTACAAAAGAGAGAAAGGAAAGTGGAAGGAAGGGAGAAGGAAGGGGGGAAGGAAGGAAAGAAGGAAGGGGGAAGGAAGGAAAGGGGAAGGAAGGGAGGAATGAAGGAGGGAAGGGGGGAAGGAAGGAAAGGGAGAAGGAAGAGGGAAG
>JAJPUD010000720.1:426143-447966 GCA_023553655.1 Myrmecobius fasciatus
GGGGGAAGGAAGGGGAGAAGGAAGGAGGGAGAGAAGAAGAAAGGAAAGTAAGGAGGAAGGAAGGAAAGGAAATAGGGAGGAAGAAAGGGAGAAAAGGAGGGAGAGGAAGATAGAGAGGAAGGAAGGGAAGAAAGGGAGGAACAAAGGAGAAAAGGAGGAAGGCAAATGGAGGAAGGTTGAAGGGAAGGAAAGGTAGGAGGAAGGGAAGGGAAAAAAGGAAGAAAATGAGGAAAGGAGGAAAGGTGATAGAGGAAGGTGGGAGGGAAGGAGAAAGGGAAGAAAAAAGGAAGTCATTGATACATTTTTAAATGCATAGAAGAGAATAAAAGGAAAATCTCAAATAATTACAGATCAGCACAACAGCTTCTAATGTTACATGTTGGATTTATTATATTTAAAAAGAAAAGCTAGTTGCATATAATAGATACCTGCAGTTTCATATACAATTCTCTTTTTCTGTTCACTATGTATGTAGAAATGCCCGTTTTATTTGGTGTTTGAGTTCAAAATAAGAACAAGCAAATAAATATAAATAATAATACCATGTCAGACAATGCCTCAGATCTGTCTGGAGGCCCTTGGAAAGACATTATTAGCATGTGAAGCATATATAAAGGGCTATAGGATCATGCATCTAGAAAGTATCTCAGAGGCCACCTAAATCCAATCTCCACATTTTATAGATAAGGAAACTAAGGTACAGGGGAATGGAAGTGATTTACTGAGGGTCAGAAAGTTAGAGGTGAGATTTGAACCCAGACCCCCTGATTTCAAGGTGGGAGTGGGGCTGTTCTTTCCACCCTACTACTCAATCTCCTATTTAAGAAGTAGAAAGGGACTGTCTCTTCCCTGGGTTCATTCTCAAATGGTTTATTAAATTAACCTGGCAAATAGGTTCCTAGGATCTCCACTGATGTCAGTATCCACTTATAAGGACACCTGTCCTTCCCTTTTCACCAACCCCAAGGTCAAAAGCATGGAAAAAGAGTGTTTATTCCTTTTATTCACATTTTGGCTTCTTAGAACTTTAGAATTAAGGAGCCTCAGACTCATTTCTATGCCCTGGGTCTACACACACACACTGTAGAATCTCATAGGCTGGCTCTTCATTCTCAGTTCTCAGGAAACAGCTCTCAAACAAACTTGTTTCCTACCAGTAAATCATTAGACCTCTTCGAGCCTTAATTCATTGTGACATCTGACTTTGCTATTGATAAACAGCAGCGAGTGTAGCAAGGAGCAAGGGCAGGGTTCTTGCCAAAAAAAAAAAAAACCATGTAGCCAGTCATCTACCCCACCTATACATAATGGGTCCAATTCTTAGTCCCTTCCTCTTCTAAAGAACTGTCAAGATAGCTGAGAGATGCTGATTCAAGCCCAGAAATCCGGGGAGGGAAGTTGCTATTCTAAGTTGTTCTTTGTGGGCACTGGTCCTTGCCTTTAAATCCCCTGGGAGGGGAATGGCTTTACTATCACAGATGACCTGCTCTGAGTGGAGGCAGAACTGAAAGTGGGGAGCTTAAATGTTCTCCCTATGGTAGGTTTACCATGTGTGACCATAAGGCGAGACAAACCAGGACTGACGCAGTGTCCCCTCCTGCCTCGTCCTCCTCCACATAAAACTAGCCCAGCAGAAATATCCATTTCCTCTGCTAACATCAGCAGCCTCTATTCCTGGCCTCTACCCCCTTCCAGTGATCCCACGCTGCTGCTGCTGCCCCATGTATATCTGGACCCCATCCTTTTTCCCTTCCTTGGGATCTTGTCCTTAGATACCCATCAACTACTGAAAAGAGCTGAAAGACAGCCTGGCACGGGGAAAGAGCCAGACTAGAGGTCAGGAATGGTTCCTCTCTCCATGTCTACAGCTGCTGGCTCTGTGTCCTCGAGAAAAATCACTTTATTCATCCTTCAGCTTCCTCATCCTTCAGCTTCCTCATCCTTCGAATGAACTGAATCGAGATCTCAAGGTTCTTTCCAGCTATATAACAGGCTATGAGTCTATGATGAGTTCATTGAGCCAAGGGTAACTGATAAGGGAATTTCCTGTGTTTTCACTCTACAGATTATTTGCTTCTCAACCTTACCCAGAAGAAGTGAGTTACACAATGGAATAATCACTGGCCCTGTGAGAGGACCCGGATTCGAATTTTGCCTTTAAAGCCACCTTCAGGCACATAGAGTGTGACTGTAGAAACTAGGTTGCAGAATGGATAGAATGTTGGTCCTGAAGACAGGAAAATCTGAGTTCAAATCCAGCCTCAGACACTAAGTATGATCCTTGGCTAGCCATTTAATCTCTGTTTTCCTCAATTTCCTCAACGTTAAAAGAAAGCTATAGCACCTACCTTACAGGGTTGTAGTGAAGATCCAGTAAGATGTTATTTGTAAGGCTTTCAGCACAGTGACCAACACATAGTAGATGCTTAATAAATATTTATTTCCTTCCTAGTAACTTAGATGGCACAGAAACTTTACTTCTGTCTGCCTCAATTTCCTCAACTATTAAGTCCAGATAATAAATAGAACCTACCTGCCTAGGTTGTGGTGAGGATAAAATGAGATATTATTTATAAAGCACTTAGTATAGTGTCTGATACATAGTCGGTACTTAATAAATACCTGTTCCCTCTCTTCCCATCCTTCCCTTTTCTTGGACTTCAATTTCTTCCTCTGTAAAAATCAAGGACTAAACTAAATCAACCTCCTTAAGTTATGGAATCCCATATGGGGGTCATGTAACTGAATGTGAGGGTCATGAAAAAATTGGCAACAGTAAAGTTATCAAATATTCTGCCAAGATTTAATTCTTTATGTAAAAATAACAAGCACATCCATCTCATTAGTATGTAAATTTGCTTTCACCTTTAATAAATGGTAAGAAGTGTTTTAAAATAAATTTATGATTTATTATCAGTAAATGTTTAATTTGTATACTTTTTATATAGCTGAGGTTGTGTAAAAATTTCTTGAGCAAAAAGGGGTCCTGAGGAAAAAGATTAAGAACCACTAAACTAGATGACCTCTGAGGTTTCTTCAAGATCTAGACCTACAATTCATCCTGTACAAAGCACTTGAGATCACTGTTAGAAATAGACTCGACATTGAAAATCAGATAATGAAGAAAATTTATTTTTTTTTTTTTATTTTATTTGCATAACATATGTGTGGGTAATTCTTCAACAATAACCCTTACATAGCTTTCCGTTACAAATTTTCCCCCCAACTCCCCACCCCTCCCCTAGATGGCAGGATATCCACTACATGTTAATTATGTTAAAATATTGGCAAATCGAATATATGTATACATATTTCCAAACTTATCATTGGTGTGTAAGAAAAATCTTATCTACACAAACGATATATCAGATAAAGGAAACACAATGTAAGCAAACATCAATCAAGGAGTATGAGAATGTTATGTTGTGGTCCACATTTCGCATCCCTCTCTCTGGGTGTATATGGCTTTCTTCAGTGAACAATTGGAGGTGGTTTGAAACATATCATTGTTGAAGAGAGCCATGTCCATCAGAATTGATCGTCATATAGTACTGTTGTTGCCGTGTATAATGATCTCCTGGTTCTGCTCATTTCACTCAGCATCAGTTCATATAAGTCTCTCCAGGCCTCTCTGAAATCATCTTGCTGGTCATTTCTTACAGAACAATAATATTCCATAACATTCATATACCATAATTTATTCAGCCATTCTCCAATTGAAGGGCATCTATTCAATTTCCAGTTTCTAGCCACTACAAAAAGGGCTGCCACAAACATTCTTGCACATGTGGGGCCTTTTCCTTCCTTTATGATTTCTTTGGGATATAAGCCCAATAGAAATGCTGCTGGGTCAAAGGGTATGCACAGTTTGATAACTTTTTGAGCATAGCTCCAAATTGTTCTCCAGAATGGCTGTATCCGTTCACAGCTCCACCAACAATGCATCAGTGTCCCAGCCCTCCCACAACCCCTCCAACATTCATCATTAACTTTTCCTGTCATTTTAGCCAATCTGACAGGTGTGAAGTGGTATCTCAGGGTTGTCTTGATTTGCATTTCTCTGATCAATAGTGATTTGGAGCACCTTATGAAGAAAATTTATTAAAGAAGAATCTTAAGGAATTGTTTTAGTGTTTCTGGCCAGAAACGGGTTCCCTTCTCCCTTGGGAAAAGGGAGCCCTGAGCACAGAAGTGGAGAAGTTTTATATTTGCTAGTTTGGCACAGTCCCTCCCTTCAGAGATTGAATTGGTCCATTCCCTTCCAGGTTACAATCTTTCTGATACATCCACTATATGTTTTCCCTAAATATGTATAAACATGTTCCCCTTCTTTCATCATACATCCCATGTTCAAAAATGGTGGAAAACTCCTCCTACAGGGTATGTTCTTTAATATTCAATTAGCTTATTAAGCAGATGCAATAGTGGTTGGGTCAAATCAGGTCATTTAACTTCAACCAGTTTGGGTGGGATTGGCTATTGTTTTATGTTTGTGATTTTCTCAAAACCACAAGACTCTTTCTGATTTGTTGACCCAACCTGTGACTTCCTAGCTCCTCAGTTTCTTGTTTGCTCAACACTTCTACTGATCACTTAATTGTTCTATGGAATCTTAACCTTCCTTAACTTCTCACATTCTGAAAATCTCTTGGTCAGTGGTACTCACTATCCCATACTATCTCCAAGCTTGCACCATTTGTGGAAACCCAGTTTTTCAGTATTTCTTACAGTCACTGAGTCATACTTTATCCCAAAATTAAGTTTTAAGGGGGACACTTCCTTTGACCACGGAGATTTTTATTCCCAGAGGACCAATCACCACAACCCAATAGGGATCTGACAGAATGATCTAGTGTTTAGGGCCCTGTCATTGCAAACCTGGAGAAAGTTAGGGGTTGGGGAAGATTGAGAATGACCATAGGTAGGGCATCCTCGAACTATATTTATCAAGGGAATAAATTCCCAGAATCCCATCCCCCTCATCCCCAGAATCTATCAGTACCTGCATCTTCTAAAGACAAAAGATTTAGAAAAGAAAGAAGTAAGGAGGGAGGAAGGAAGAGAGGGAAGAAAGGAGAAAAGGAAGGAAGGAAGAAAAGAGGGAAGAAAGAAAGAAAGGAGGGAAAGAAGAAGAGAGGGAGGGAGAAAGGGAGGGGGAAGAAAAAGATGGAGGGAGAGAGAGAAAAAGAATGAGAGAGAAAGAGAAAGAAAGAAAGAGAAAAAAGAGAGAGAGAGTGAAAGAAAGAGCAAAAGAAAGAGAGAAAGAAAGAAAGTAATAGAGGGGGAGGGAGGGAGGGAAGAAGAAACAAAGAATGAAAAGAAAAAGGCAGTACATGAGGCTGTTTTGGTTGACTTGATGCTGAACGACTGGTTTGACTTGTCTGATGTTTTCTCTCTACATGATCCCACTGTCTGGGGGGGCACAGAGTGGGTGACAGCTTGAACAGTGTGATTTCAGAGGCCTGAAAGCATCCCAGATTCCTTCCTGTTGAAACCTGATGACCCTTTCCACTAACCTTGCTTTTCCTTGGATATGGCACTCCGTAGCCCAGCTACGTATCTTTTCTAGGGTTATCCCATGGATCTGGAATGCTCTTGATCCTCATCTCTGTCTCCTGGTTTCTGTGGCCTCCCTCAAGGCTCAGCTCTTCATGATCCCCCAGCACTCCCTCTGAGGTTCTTTTCCATATGTACCTTATCCACCTTTTCTGTATAATTTTGTATGTTATCTCCTCCATCCAAATAGGAGTTCCTTGAGGACAGAGAAGGACACTCTTTTTGCCTTCCTTTGTATTACCATCACTGAACACAGTGCCCAACACATAGTTAGCACTTAATAGATGCTTGTTCACATTCTACCAGAAAAGGTTCAATCTTAGGACTCACATAGCCCTGAAAAAAGGAAAGCCCATGGATGTGTTATGCATTCTCAGAAACTCTCCAGAAAACATGTGTGAGGGAAGTTAGGAGTGTGTCAATTATCTCCATTTATCCTACCTATATCTTATTTATACATGGTAGTTTGCAAGTTGTCTCTCCCCTTATTAGACTGGGAACTCCTTGAGAGCAGGAGCTGTCTTTTGCCCTTCTTTGTTCCCCAGAGCTTAGCACAGTGCCCAGTACATAATGGGTATCTAATAAATGTCTATTGACTAACTGAAGGTTCAGAAGAAGAGGGTCAAATGTGGGAGAAAATGTAAAATAGGAAGGCAAGAAATAACTACTTTTCCTAGTTATTGAGGATAGCCCTGAGATCTAGCTTCCAGAGTCAAGAACTTGAAACAAATATGGAGCAGAATAGTTGGTACCAACCCATGGAAGCACCATTTTCTCCCTTTATTTCAGTCCTCTGGTTCCATCTTTCTGTATACATGGGGGTGTAGTAGTCTTGGTTTCATACCTTAGTTCTGCTATTAAATGCCTATTTGACATCAGATGTCACTTAAATGCTCCAGACTTTAATTTCCTTATCTGTACAAAGAAAGTATTGCTCTAGGTGACCGTGGAACACTGACTCTATAATCCTATAATCCTGTATGAGCAATGGTTCTTTAGCTCTGAGTTAATCACTTGATCTCCCTGCTTTTACCTGCACATCTGCAAAATGGGGGTGATCCCAGCCCTATCCTATGTCACATAGTGACATAAGAGACAAGTCCAATGGACATCCAACAGGACAGGACTGGAGATCAGGAGGTCTGGAATCTGGTCTGTGCATCCTGCCCTCCAACTTTGTCACCAATTTCCAATGTGTTCTAAGGCAAGGTCAGTAAACTCTCCAAACCTCAGTTTCTCCATTTGTAAAAGAGAGATCATAACAGCTCCCCTGACCAATTTCAAAGAGTTGTTGTCAGGATCTAGTCATACAAGGGATGGGAAAAGCACTTTGAAAAATTAAAAATATGATCTAGTTGAAAAGGGCTATCATTCTTAGTTCCTTCAAGATAGCGATGGATAAAAGTTTTTACTCACATACATCTCAATGGCATTGGAGAGTTCCTCCTTATATCTGACTGAAATCTCTCCTGCTTTAACAATAAATTTATTTCCTCTTATTTAATCCCCCCATTGCCACGGAGAATATTATGTGTAATAAAAAAACTCCAAACTTGAGAATGAGAAAAATTAGGGTTCAACTCCTGGCTCCACCCATTTCTGTGGCCTGGGCCACTCAAAACTGACTGCCTTTTTTTTTTTCTTGCATCATCTCTTGCCCTGCTTACCTCACAGGGATGTTATGGGAATCAAATGAGATCATGATGTATGTGAAATTGCTTTATAACTATAGAGTCCTATAAAAACATAAGCCATTATTATTTACATATTATTACTCTTCACAGACATGAAACCAGTAATTATGTTACCTCAGCACCCCTTCCCTTCTCTTTCCCAGGCTAAACACCCCTCCCAATCCCTCTCACTTTTCTATTCAGAACATTTCCCAGATCTTTGATCAGAATGGACTCTCAGAAAAAATGCCAGTTCACCATGGTCAGATTTCCCAGAGTCCTCCAAAACTCTCATCTAGAGACAGCATGACATTGTAAATTTTATCCTTGACCTAGAATTAAGAAGATTTGAATTCGAATTCTGCCCAACATGTACTATACGGATAAGTTTGGGCAAATTGCTTAACCTCAGTTTCTTCATCTCTAAAATTATGACTGGGGCCTCCTTGAGAGAACATAGTATTTTTGCCTTTTTTACATTCCCACCATATTTAGCAAAGTGTCAAGCACAGAGGAAGTGCTTAATAAATGTTTGTTGACTGACTTCCTGACTACAAGAGAAGTGATACCTACCTCCCAGAGTTATTGTGAGAACCAAATGAAATAATATTTATCTTGTATATATCAATGTTAGCCCTTCTTATATCCTCAGGAATGGTTCTTCAGAGATCCCCAGAGGTGAGCCAAACTCTTACCTGAGCAAGAATCCCCTTGAATGACATCCATTGATGGGGAGCTCCTTACCATTTAAAGTAGCTCATTCTAATTTCTAATTGTCAAGATGTCATTCTTTGGAATGAATATAACCTTGCTTCTCTATAACTCCCATCCATTATCCACCTGTCTTCAGAGCATTAAATATAAATGAATAAGAACAGGCTAGTGCTTTGCCTTGGGAATTGCTTCTATCTATACATCTCCCCCAAAAAGATGAAAACACAATATTGATGACTCACTCGTAGGTTTTCCACGTGAGGTAGGTACAGGAGAGCAAATTTTGTTCCCAAACTTTCAGGAAGATGAATCAGAGAGGTTAGAAACTTTGGCAAGATACCACAGCCAGTAAATGTCCAGCCCAGGTCTCTCCTGATAACCTGTCCAGCACTCTTCTCATTAGGATGTGTTTCCAGAAAACTGAACCTGTGATTTCACTCATAAGGAACTCCCTGTAAGCAAAGACCCTCCACTGATGATAGCAACTGCAGCTCCTCAATTTATACTCTTAGTGACTTATCCAGAGCTCCAATTGATATATGTCAGAGGACATTCTTGAACTTGGGTTTTCCTAATTCCGAGGTTAGTATTTTAGCCTAGTCTGCTCCCCTTTTATAGGGTACTCCTTAAATACTTGAAGACATTTCTGTCTAATTACCAGCAGTTTCTTAAACTGATCCTGCTATGGCACAATTTCAAGTCCCCTCCATGTCCTGGACGCCTTCCCCTGGATGTGCTCCAACTTGTCAGTGTCCTTCCTTGAATGTGGCACCCAGGCAAAGATCTAATTAGCTATCTTGGCTGCTACAACTTAAATTAAATGAGATCATTTAGGGAACTGTACCAGAATGATTGATCGATAGGGGAAGACTAGGGGAGACCTCCATCTCTTCCAAGAAATGTACTTGCTTTTGAAGAGGGGCTGCCCACACACATTAAGCTAGGGGACAGGGAGGTGCCAGAAAGGAATGGAGTGGGAGAGGACTTGTATAAGAACCCCAAATCGTCCTACCTGGGCCTTTTATCCTGCAATAGCATCTTACCTCTGTTTTTCCCCCTGAAGTTAATCCATCTGAAGTTAGACTAAGGCAGCACTTTATTATTATTATTATTATTATTATTATTAAAGCTTTGTGTTTACAAAACATAGGCATGGGTAATTTTTCTACATTGACCCTTGCAAAAACCTTGTGTTCCAAATTTTTCCTTCTTCCTCCCCACTCCCTACCCTAGATGGCAAGTAGTCTAATACATGTAAAATATGTTCAGATATATGCTAAATCCAATATATGTATACATATTTATAGTTATCTTGCTTCACAAGAAAAATTGACTGAAAAAGAAAAAAATAACTGAGAAGGAAAACAAAATGCAAGCAAACATCAACAGAAAGCATAAAATTTTGCTATGTTGTGGTCCAGACTCAGATCCCACAGGCCTCTCCCTGGGTGTAGATGGCTTTCTTCATCACTGAACAAACTGGTTTGAATCATCTCATTGTTGAAGAGAACCATGTCCATCAGAACTGATCATAGTATAGTCTTCTTGTTGCCGTGTACAATGATCTGGTTCTGTTCATTTCACTCAGCATCAGTCCATGCAAGTCTCTCCAGGCCTCTCTGAAATCGTCCTGCTGGTCATTTCTCACAGAACAATAATATTCCATAACATTCATATACCATAACTTATTCAGCCACTCTCCAATTGATGGGCATCCATTCAGTTTCCAGTTTCCAGCCACTACAAAAAGGGCTGTAAGGCAGCACTTGTACAAATGTGGTCAAAGAGAAAAGACAATTGGAAGTCTCATTTCCCCCATTCTGTGCTGCACGCCTTTGTTCTAGCAGACAAGAGAGTCTGCTATCCTCTGATCTTCTGAACATTTTTGGAGTATTGTTGCTGGGCTGGTTTTGAAGGCATGAGGAGGAGCAGAGTATTCAGAGGAAGAGAAGCCTTGAGCATGACAAGAGACCTGGAGACCTTGTTATATGGGGCTGAGATGAAGGTACAGGGATCATTTAAGCTAGAGAAGAGAGGACTTGGTGAGTTTAGTTATTTTAAGGGATTACCAGCATAAAGGAAAATCAAGCTGTTACTCCTTAGTTTCAAGAGCGTCATCAGAACCCATGAATAAAAGTTTACTTCCCCTCCATTTATCTAACTTCCTAACAATTAAAAGGGGCAGTGAAGTTGCCAGTAGATAGTGCTGGCCTGGAGTCAGGAAAACTCATTTTCATGAGTTCAAATCCTGTCTCAGGCACTTATTACCTGTGTGACATTGGACAAGTCACTTCACGCTGTGTGCCTCAGTTTCCTCATCTGTAAAATGAACTGGAGAAGGAAATGGCAATCCACTCCAATATCTTTGCCAAGAAACACTTCATGAAGAGTTGGACATAACTGAACAAAAATAATTAAGAGCTGCCCAACAATAGAATGGCTTGTCTCAGAAGGTGGTGAATTCTGGAAACTACAGGGGTGCCCATCTGGCTGAACAAATTATGGTATGAAATGCTAACATGTTATAAGAAATAAAGAAAGATGGTTTCAGAGAAACCTTAGAAAAGTTGTATGGGCTAATGCAGTAAATTGAGCACCTGAACTCTAATCAAAACAATGAGCAATCCTGACTCGAGGATCAATAATGAAGACGTCTACTTGCCTTTTTCCCCCCTGAGGCAATTGGGGTTAAGTGACTTGCCCAGGGTCATAGAGCTAAGAAGTGTTAAGTGTCTGAGACCAGATTTGAACTCAGGTCCTCCTGACTTCAGGGCTGGTGCTCTATCCAGTGTGCCACTTAGCTGCCCTCTACCTGCCTTCTGACAGAGAAGTGATGGACTAATAGGCAGAATGAGAATCCCTATTTTTTGACGCAACCTATTCATCTTTGTCCAATTTTTATCAGGAGGGTGTTTTTCTTTGCATGAAGTCTAAACCTGCTTCTCTGCAACTCTCATCTATTACTCCTTGCTCTGCCTTCCAAGACCAAGGGAAATCAGTCCAATCACTCTTTAAACTGACAGTCCCTTAAATACTTAAATATAGCTATAATGTTCCTACTAAGTCCTCTCTTCAATCCATCAACCCATTCTCCTATGACACATAATGATAATAATTATAATAATTTTATCCAACTGTCTGCATAGCATTAAATATAAAAGAATGATGGCAGGTAGTGGCTTGTGCTACAGCTGCTTCCATGTGAAAGCCACCAAAAAACATGAGAACAAAATATTAATAACCCAACAATTCTTTGACTAATGTGGGAATTAGTTTTATATATCTCTGCTTATTTGTTATAAGAGCTTTGTCACAGATATTGTGAAAGGAGCTTTGTTGTTGTTGTTTTGGTTTGGTTTGGTTTTTTGAGGCAATTGGGGTTAAGTGACTTGCCCAGGGTCAAACAGCTAGGAAGTGTTAAGAGTCTGAGACCAGATTTGAACTCAGGTCTTCCTGACTTCAAGGCTGGTGCTCTAACCATTGCATCATCTAGCTGCCCCACTAGTATTTAATCTTTAGAAAGAGAGGTTGGTCTCTATGAGTTCCAAGTACCCTGTCAATTCAGATCTGACGATGAGTGACTACCACCACTCTACACCTGATCCCTTTGGATCTGTAATTACAAATCAAAGAAAACTCTGGGGACAGTTAAATGGTACAGTGGATAGAGTGCTGGCCCTTGAGTCAAGAGTTCCTGAGTTCAAATTCAGTCTCATAGCTGTGTGACACTGAGCAAGGTACTTAATCCCCAACTGCCTGACCCAAAAAAAAAAAAAAAAAAAAGGTGGAGAAAACTGAACTGAAATGTGAAAGGCAACATAAAGGCCACTGGACTCAGAGGAAGAAGTCAATAAGTACTTTTAAATGCTAGGAATACAAATATTAGAAAAAAGAAAAATAGTTCCTGCTTACATTCTAATTAAGGAAAACAACCCATCAAAGTGGGGCTCAAGGGGAGATGATGATATCCAATAGGAGTAGAAATTTAAGAGGGCAGCCCAAAGAGGGAAAAAAGGAAGCAGAAAAAGGAAATGAGAAGGAGAAAATTTTTAAAGATTTTGCTTAAATACGGCAAAAGGAAAACAAAAGATCAATGCTGGAACCATAGACTTTTATTGAAAATATTGGGAAATGTTGGACTCTTTCCAGATGATAATTTGCAATAGAGTCATAAATTGTTACTATGGCCAAAAATGCCCTCAGACTCCCTAAATCTAATCTTAAACCTTAATTATATACATTATGCATTATGCATTATTTTAGCTATGTAGAAATAACAACTTCAGTATAAGACCATAAAATCAGGGAATTGGACTAGATCGCTGGTTCTCAAAATTTTCTAGTGCTAACTGCCCCTGTCCTCTCTGGCCCTCAAAAGTCTTGCTTGAGCCTTTTCTCAGGACAAAGAATTGGAAATTGAGGGGATACCTATTAATTAGGAATAGCTGAATAAATCATGGTGTGTGATTATGAAGAATACTATTGTATGATAAGAAATGATAAGCAAGGTGTTCTCAGAAAAACCTGGAAAGACTTCCATGAGCTCATGCAAAGTGAACTGTACTGTGTACAAAGTAATAGCAATATTGTAAGATGATCTGCTGTGAATGACTTTGCTATTCTCAGCTATACAGTAACCCAAGACAACTCTGAAAGATTTAGAATGAAAAATGCTACCCATATCCAGAGAAAGAACTGATTGTGTTTGAGCAGATTGAAGAATACTTTTTTTTTAAATTTTATTTTTCTTGAGGGTTTTTTGGGGGTGGTAGAGGCAGGGGATCTATGTTTTCTTTCACAACATGACTTTTATAGAAATGTTTTACATAACTTCGCATGTGCCTTCTCAATTTGGGGTAGAGTGAGGAGGGAAGAAAAAGAGAATCTGGAACTCAAAAAGTTTTTTTTAATGTCAAAAATTGTTTTACATGTAACTGAAGAAAAATAAATTATTAAATAAAAAAATCTAAAAAAACAAAAAGAATCTTACTTGAGGATGACACTTTCCTACTTGTTCCTTGGACTTTCTAATCATTTTCCTTTTTCTTCCGTCCATTAAGACAACCAAAATTGAAAGTTTCTGGGAGAAAAAATTAGCAGCTGCTATCAGTAATGTCTTTCACCAGTCTTTCATCTTTGGGGGCTGCCTTTAGGCTGAGAGAGCCTAAGCCTCTGACCTGTGGTTCCCAAAGTATCCCTTATAAATGTGACTGTGAAGCTGATTAGATTGGAAGGAGGAAAACAATGAAAGACAAATAGGACCTCTTCAAGGAGAGAAATCTGAGAAAATAAAGTGAATCACGTGGCTTTCTCTGTCTCTGTCTTGTATGCTTGGAAATGATTTTATATATTGCACTGGGGTATAAGTAGAATAAAGTTTCAAGCACTGAATATAATGAGAAATCAGTCAATGATGATTTTGTGTTATAAATTATAAGCAACAACTACATTCTTAGCACTTTCTGAGCACATCAAAGAGGGACTTACGTTCCTATGTCAAAAATCTCAGTCATTGTTAAAGAGACCTGCAGGTCTCTCCTGCTTCTAACCCCTTAAAGTTCCACCCTAAACCCTCAAATATTTCTCTCTGTCCAGAGGGCTTTTCCAAAAACACATTCGACAACTGGTTTTTCAGGTTGCTTTTACCATGAGGAAAAACTCAGCTTTTTAATCTTTAACTACCATTTGATCTAATCATACCACCAAGCCAGTTGCCTACAATGGTTTCTTGAATTTGATTCTCATGGAGTAACTAACTCTCTGCTTTAAGACTCATGTCCCTTTTATGGACTAATTTATACGAGAGCCACCTCTAATCACTCATTCAGTCATCGACAGAGTTGAGACAGCTGATACACACTACACACGGGGAGTATTCCCTAGCAAACCTTTTCTAGGCCAGTTCCACCCACTTACCTTTGATGTTTCAACCTCAGATGCCCTCAGACTCCCTAAATCTAATCTTAAACCTTAATAATATACAACATTATGCATTATTTTAGCTATGCAGAAATAACAATTTCTGTATAAAATCATAAAATCAGGGAATTGGACTAGATCACTGGTTCTCAAATTTCTGGTTTCAGAATCCCTTTATAGTTTTTAAAGTTAACGAAGACCCCCCCAAAAGAACTCTTGTTTTGTGGGTTACATTGATCCACAGTCACTCTAACCAAAATTTACCTATTTTAATATTATTAGGGGAAATTTGCTTTTACCTTGAAATCCCCTGAAAGGTCTCCAGAACCCCCAGAAGTCCCTAGATCACACCTTGAAAATCACTAAATAAGGTTACCTTAAACACCCTTTCATCTTTGAAATGAAACCACAGACTATTTGCCTTGTAAGGCACCTTTGATAACTAGTCCAAAACACCTCATTTTATAGATGAGGACCTAAAACCCGAAGAGATGAAGTAGCCTGTCCATGGTCATACAGGTTTTAAGTAACAGGACCAGAATGTCTCATGTTCTGTGGTCTATATCCTCCTAACTCTCTAAAGTCCCTTCAATCTCTGAAATTATATGTTCTATCTTCTAAGATCCTTTTCCATTCTGTTATTCTATTTTCTAGTGTCCCTTTTAGCCCTGACACGCTGCTGCTCTGGAATTCTATTTTTTTAAAGGTTCATTTCATTACAGAGACACAGGAAAAAGAAGGCAAAATTCCTGTCCTTAGCCAGTATCCATTTGGGTCAGGAGATAGGATTCTAACCCAAGAAATTATGAGAAAATAATATGGGATAGTATAAAACCAAGAACTAGACTGCAGAGGGGGTTAGGAATAGAGAACACAGCTGAAGGATTAATAGGAAAATGTTTCTTCAATAATGTTAGTCCTTGGGGCAGCTAGGTGGTGCAGTGGATAGAGCACCAGCCCTGAAGTCAGGAGGACCTGAGTTCAAATATGGTCTCAGACACTTAACATTCCCTAGCTGTGTGACCCTGGGCAAGTCACTTAACCTCAATTGCCTCAGCAAAAAAAGCAAAATAATAATAATAATAATAATAATGTTAGTCCTTGAGTTCGGAACTGAATAAGATTTGGTCTGCAATTGAAATGGTTGTTTTCAGAAGTTGGCAAGAAGCAAGTATAGAGAAGGGAAGTTGAGGGTGAGGGATTCCCAACTTGTGCCTTGTTGGCACAAGGATCCTTGAACCAACAATAAGGTCATTCTTGGAGAGGTGAGCTATGAGAGGAAGGAAAAGGGAGGAAAGGTAAAGGAGCAAGAAGCGAGCCTTCCCTGGTCCAGGTCACAGAATGGTAGAAAGCCCCACATTTCCTGCTCAGACATTTCTATTCATGATGCTCTGGAAGAACTAATCTGTTGGTCAGCTGATGTTCACTAAATATACAGAGAAGGAAATCTTTGATAAGGAAGTTGGAGGAACAGATTTCAGTTTGAATCATCCACCTGTATGTGGATGTAAGAAGAGATTTAAAAAAAAAAAAAAAAAAAGGTTAGGGGAGGGAATCCTGAGAAATATAGTCTTTGATCACAAATAATGAGCTGACATCCTCTTGCCCCCTAATTCACTTTATAGAATCAATGTATGTCCTAGATTTACAGAGAAAACCAATAGCATCTGTACTTGGGATTCATGCATGGAAGGTGTTGACCTATTTGTTTTGCCACTAACTCTGAATGCTGATTGATCCCTAATCCTGAACACAATAGGAATTCAGACTACTACACCTTGGATTGAACATGATTTTTCATCCCAGCTGTAAATTAACCCATCCCCCCAGACATAGACTGACTTTCTTTTTCCAATTTTTTACACATTTTTGAGTTACAAATCCTATCCCTCACTTCCTCCCTCACCTCCCCACCATCGGAGACAGTATATTTGATAGCAACTGCTAACTTTTTCTCCCACCGCTCAGAAACCTTCAGTTTGGGTTGTAACTTTTTTTAATAATAACTTTTTAATTTTATATAATTAAAATTAACTATTTTACATTTTATAATGCTTTCTATATCTTCTTTAGTACTAAATTCTTCCCTTTTCCATAAATCTGACAGATAAACTATTCCAAGCTCTCTTAATTTGCTTATGATATCCCCTTTAGGTGTAACTCATGTACCCAGTTTGACCTTATCTTGGTAAACAGTGTGAGATATTTGTCTATACTTAGTTTCAGTCATCCTGTTTTCTAGTTTTCCCAGCACTTTTTAATCAGATAATGAGTTTTTGCTTCCAAACTAAACTTTTGAAGAAGTTAAGTTGAATAAGTTACCGGAGGAAAAGAGTAACAAAACTGGGGGGTTTATCTTACACAAAGTTATTATGATCATTTATTATAATGTAATTTCTACCTAATCTATTCCATTTGACCCACCACTCTATTTCTTAGCCAGTACCAGATTGTTTTGATAATTATTAATTTGTAATACAGTTGACATCTAGTATGGCCAGACCACTTTCTTTCTCATTTTTTTCCTTAGTTCTCTCAATATCCAAAGCTTTTGTTCTTCCAGATGAACTTTGTTATTATTTTTCTAACTTTATAAAATAATTTTTGATAGTTCATTATGGCACTAAATAGATTAATTTAGGTAGAATATCTTTTTATTATATTGGCTTGGTCTACCCATGAGCAATTAATATTTTTCCAATTGTTTAGATATGATTTTATTTATATGAAAAGTGTTTTGTAGTTGTGATCAATTTTCAATTTTATTAATCCCTCCTTTGATTTTCAAGATTTCCAATTTGGTGTTTAATTAGGGAAATTTTAATTTTTTTTTCTAAGTTCCTAGATTTGCCTTGGCAGGTATACCCCCAAGTATTTTATATTGTCTACAGGCATTATAAGTGGAATTTCTCTATCTCTTGCCCCTGGACTTCAATGGCAATAAATAGAAATACTGATGATTTGTGTGGGTTTACTTTGTGTCCTTTAACTATGCTAAAGTTGCTAATAATTTTAAGTATTTTTTTTGGTTGATTCTCTAGGATTTTCTAAGTATAGCATATTATCTGCAAAGAGTAATAACTTTTGTTTCCTCATTATCCATTCTAATTTCTTTAATTTCTTTTTCTTTTATTGCTAGAGGTAACATTCCGAGTACAATATTAAATAATAGAGTAATAATGAACATTTTTACTTCACCCCTGATGTATTGGGAAGGCTTTTCACTTATCTTCATTACAGTAATGCTCGCTGATGGTTTTAGATAAATATTACTTCTTATTTTAAGGTAAACTCTATTTATTCTTATGTTCTCTCATGTATTTAATAGGAATGGGTGTTGGTATTTCATCAAAGATTTTTTTCTGCATCTATTGAGATAATTATATGATTTCTCTTGGCTTCATTATTAATATGGTAAATTGTGCCAATAGTTTTCCAAATATTGAACCAGTCCTTCATTCCTGGTATAAATCCCACCTGGTCACAATATATGATCCTTGTGTAGTACTACTTTGATCTCTTTGCTGATATTTTATTTAAAATTTTTGCACCATCCTGAGAGAGAACTATAGAAACTGAATGTGGATCAAAGCATAGCATCTTCACTTTTGTTGTTTGCTTGGTTTGTTTTTCTCATGTTTATCGGCATATAATTGGGCAAAATAGCTCCAAACAATTCTTTTCAATTTCTTCTTCATTGATGGTGTTTATCCCTTTCATTTTTTGATACTTATAATTTGATCTTCTCCATTCCTTTCTTAAATCAAATTAACCAATGATTTGTCTATTTATTGGATTTTTCATAAAACCAGCTTCTAGTTTTCTTTATTAGTTCAATGGCTTTCTTACTTTCAATTTTATTAGTCTCTCCTTTGATTTTCAAGATTCCCAATTTGGTGTTTAATTAGGGAAATTTTCATTTTTTTTTCCTAAGATTTTTTTACTTGCATGCCCTATTCATTGATCTGCTTTTTCTCTATTTTATTAATGTAAGCAACTAGAGATATGAATTTTCCCCTAAGTACCACTTTAGCCACATCTCATAAATTTTGTTATGTCTCTTTGTTGTAATTTTCTTTTAGGAAATTATTGATTTTTCTATGATGTTCTTCAACCCACTTGTCTTTTAGGATTCAATTATTTAATTTCCTTAATTTTTAATCTCTCTTTCCATTGTCCATTATTGAATGTAATTTTTATTGCATTATGATCTAAAAAGGATGTGCATTTGGTTGCAAGGTTTTTAATACCCTATGGCATGGTCAGTTTTTGTGTAGGTGCCATATACTGCTAGAAAAAAAGTATATTTTCTTTTTATTCCCATTCAATTTTCTCTAAAGATCTACAATATCTAACTTTTCCACAATTTTATCAATCTCCTTAACTTCTTTCTTGTTTATTTTTGGATAGATGTATCTAGTTCTGAGAGGGAAATATGAGGTATAGTTTTGTTATCTATTGGCTCCTGTAACTTACTCAATTGAACTTCCTCAAAAATTTAGATACCATACCATTTGGTGCATATATTGATATGACTTCATTGTCTGTAGTATCTTTTAGCAAGATTAATTAGATTTCTTTTTGTTCTTGCTTTGTCTGGGATTGTGATTACTATTCCTGATTTCTTTGCTTCAGCTGAAGCTTATATACTAGATTCTGCTCCAACCCCCAATTTTTTTCCATTTGTATCTCTCTGCTTTAAATGTGTTTCTTGTAAACAACATATTGTAGGATTCTTGTTTTTAATCTATTCTGCTATCTAGTTCTGTTTTATGGGTGAATTCATCCCATTCACATTTATAGTTATGATAGCTAACTTTGTATTTCCCTCCATGCTATTCTTCAAGTATTTATCCCCCCCCTTACACTCGACCTTTTCCCTCCTTACAAATGTTTTACTGCAGATCACTGCCTTCCCTAATATATCCTCTTTTTATTTCCTTTATAGTAAGATAGATTTCTGTGTCTGAGTTTGTGTACTATTACCTCTTTCAGCCAGTTTTGAGGAGAGTAAGGTTTAAGCTTTACCAGCCACCACCATCACCAACACCCTATTTCCCCCTCCATTATAATAGCTCTTTCATACCTCTTTTATGATGGATAATTTACACCCATTCTATCTCCACCTTCCTTTTTATTCCAGTCAATTTTCTTTCTCACTCCTTTAATTTGTTTTGGGGGTTATCATCCTGCCAAAGGCATGTTATATCCATACCCTCTATTTACATATATATCTTGTAATTATCCTTACAGTAATAAAGTTCTTCAGAATTACAAATATTATATTGCCATATAGAAATATAAGCAGTTTAACCTTATTGAATTTCTTGTTTTCTCTTTCTTGTTTCTTTTTTGATGTTTCCTTTGAGTCTTGTGTTTGGAGGTCAAATTTTTAATTCAGCTCTGGTGTTTAAATTAGAAATGCTTGAAAGTTCTCTGTTTTGTTAAATATTCATTTTTCCCTGAAAGATTATATTCAATTTTGCTGGGTAGGTGATTCTTGATTATAATCCAAACTCCTTTTCTTTCCAATATTTCATATTCCAACTCCTCTGATTCTTTAA
This sequence comes from Myrmecobius fasciatus, assembly GCA_023553655.1. NCBI lineage: Eukaryota > Metazoa > Chordata > Mammalia > Dasyuromorphia > Myrmecobiidae > Myrmecobius > Myrmecobius fasciatus. The sequence goes on from JAJPUD010000720.1 coordinate 445,570, forward strand.
TATAGAAGCTGCCAAATCTTATATAATCCTATCTGTAGCTCCATGACATTTGATTCTTTTTGTCAGAAAATAGAAATACTTTCTACCTTACCTGTGTGTTCTGGAATTTGGCTATGGATGGTCCTGGGAGTTTTCATTTTGGTATCTTTTTCAGGCAGTGATCAGTGGATTCTTTTGGTTTTGACTTTGCCCTCTATGGGCAGTTTTCCTTGATAACTTCTTGAAAGATGTTGTCCAGACATTTTTTTTAATCATAGCTTTCAAGTAGTCCAATAATTTTAATATTATCTTTCCTAGATCTATGTTCTGGGTCTGTGGCTTTCCCATTGAAAAATTTTACATTTTCTTCTATTTCTTTACTTTTTTAAATTTTATCACATCTTGATGTCTCATAGTCATTAGTTTTTACTTGTTCAATTCTAATATTTAAGGAATTATTTTCTTCAGTAAGCTTTTGTGCTTCCCCTTCCATTTGGACAATGTTATTTGAGTAGCTATTTTCCTCAGTAAATTTTTCTATATCTTTTTCTATGCTCTCGACTCTTTCTTCATGACACTCTTGCATTACTCACATTTCTTCTCCCAATTTTTCTTCTACTTCTCTAATTTGCTTTTTTAAATCCTTTTAAACTATTTCAGGAATTCTTTTTTGATCTGAAGCCAAATTAGATTTTTCTTTGATGTTTCACATGTAGTCATTTTGACATTATCGTCCTCTTCTAAGTTTATTTCTTGATCCTCCTTATCACCATAGTAACTTTTCTAGACACGCCCCTTTTTGTTGTTTGCTTTTTGCTCTTTTTTCTGGGTTTTTTGGACTTGGTGTTTTATATGAGAGTTGGATCTTACATTCTCCCAGGTTTTTTGTGCTAGAGCTCTGGATCTTACAGTTGGTTTTAACTGGGCTTCAGAGCTTAACTGCTTGCTTTCTCTGGAGGATGGGCTTTTCTTCTGGTTTGTATTGGGTGGAGAATGGGGAGCCTCCATGCTGACTTCCTCTAGGTATTGGATTTAGCTGGTGGATTGCCCCAGGTTCAAACCCTTGCTGCAGGACCCCTGCTGTTAGACTCAATGGCTGCTGCTGCTTCTGTGCTATTCATGGAGCTTCCCTCCTGCACCTTTCCCACTGAGATAAACTTTCCCTGCTCCTAGATCAATTTTGAGGTAGTTTTCTAGTTGTTCAGAGGGTTCCTTCCTCACTCTATCATCTTGGCCCCAGAAGTTCCACAGACTAATCCATCTTTCTCATTACTCACAGCTGACAATAGGGTTCCAGATGACTCCAAAAGAGACTTGGACTGTATTTTGAGAGGCCTATGGGCCTTTTTCAAAGGATTAGGGGGTAACAATAAGCCAAGACCCTGAATACTCAGCCCTTCTTGGAAGCCAGCCCATCCAGATGGGACAGGGAATCCCACTCAACTAGTGGTAACTCAAATAGCAAAGATTTTCCCCAAAAATAATATTGGTTGAAAGTGAGCCATAACAGGGATATCTATAACAAGGAGCTTGTGGGTAGGACTTTGCATCAGCATACTAAAATTTAGCAAGCACTGGCAACATTTGAAATACTTCAGTAATGTAGAAACAACTATATTTGGTTCCTAGTTAGCAAGAATAATTAGTAAAAATTAGAAGATCTTCCCCCTAGAAGCTATATCCCAGGTTAACTTCTGGTCTTTATGCCCCATCCACCTGCTGATGTCCTCCAATAGTTTTTGAGGATGCATATAGTGCCATTTGCCTTGACTACATCAACTATTACCTGCCCCCCAGTTAGTTATGGCTTTGACCCAAGGTCTTTACCTTGACTTACATCACAGACCACAGACATCATTATTGCCACTTTACAGATTAAGAAACAGAGGAGCATATAGGGACTTAAGAGACCAGAGACCAGAATATATATTCCCCAGGAACTTTCGAGGAGTCTCTTATTCTGCTAGAGAGATCTAGTGGATGGCTTTCCTGCCTCTGGGGTGACTCAGTTCCTGCCCGTATTTCCCAAGCATTCCCACATATACTGAACTAATACTGACTTGGCAGGAAGTGGATTTCTTGAGGACCTAAGAGCAAATGTAGCTTTATCTGGTCTTAATTTTGGTTTAGGTTTTGGGGAAAAGGGAAAGTAATTTAAAACTCTATAATTTATCCTTCCCTTACTCCATAATCAGCAAACCAGAAGAAGCCTTAATTCTGCTTGTGTCATGATAGCTAGTGTTTGTAGAGCACTTTAAGGTCTTCTAAACATTCTGTTATGTATTTTTTTTTGCAACAACCCTATTAGACAAGAACTATGGTACTATTATTATTATTATTATTATTATTATCAGAAGAAGAAAAAAAGAAGAAGAAAGAAAGAAAGAAAGAAAGAAAGAAAGAAAGAAAGAAAGAAAG
>JAJPUD010000720.1:447976-461288 GCA_023553655.1 Myrmecobius fasciatus
GAAAGAAAGAAAGAAAGAAAGAAAGAAAGAAAGAAAGAAAGAAAGAAGAAAAAATCTTGAAGTTTGGATATTTATTAAATGCCTAATACTAACAGTATGAAATATTAAGCTTTTAAAAATAAATTTTGGGGGCAGCTAGGTGGCAAAGTGGATAGAGCACCAGCCCTGAAGTCAGGAGGACCTGCAATTGCCTCAGCAAAAAGCAAATAAATAAATAAATAAATAAATAAATAAATGAATGAATGAATGAATGAATGAATGAATGAATGAATGAATGAATGGATAGATAGATAGATAGATAGATAGATAGATAGATAGATAGATAGATAAATAAATAAATAAATTTTGTTTTCCTTCCAGAAATAACAAATACTCAATATACTAAAACTATCTCAGAAGAGGGAATTCCATTTCTGTGAACGTGTTAAGTAAAATGCTTTGTGACAACTTCCATTTTTCACTTTACTTCTTCATATGAGTTTGAATTGAGGCGGGAGGGGAAAGGTGTTTCTGTGAATCTGTTTTTGCTTTAAAATGCTAAGATTTTTGTTTCCAAATTGATTGGGATTTGTTTGCAATGACTTTTGATATCATGCCAGAACCAGGGAATTCTACCGCTTTAAAAATAGAGTATCATCAAATAATAATATACCAAAAGCCAGAGTTAATCAGTGAGTCTCCCAATTGAGCTTCTTCTGTATCAGGGATTCAGTCCTTGAAGGAAAATTGTGGATGCTTATTTCATTATCAGAGACAAACCTCAACTTTTTTGTCTCTTCTCATTTTCCAGTAATGTCTACTTAGCTTTAATAAGCACCAGTTTTTTAAATTGTATAGTTTCAACAAAATAATAATGATTCTAGTGGATGATGATTGATGTGAGGCAGGATGGTGTAGTGACTGGAGAGAAGGCTTTGGAGTTGGGAAAGTTTGATTTCAAGCCTTGGCCTTAAGCCATGTTGGCTATGTGACCCTGGGCAAGCCACTGAAATTCTCAATGGCCCAGGCACTCAAGACTCTAAGTTGCAGAGGGTATAATCAGCACTAATAGGAGTGTAATTCTTTATAACAATACAATTATAGCAGCAGCAGTCATTATAATAGTAGTAGTAGTAGTAGTAATAGTAGAAGTAGTAGAAGTAGTAGTAGTAGTAGTTAATAGTAGTAGTAGTAGTAGTAGTACTCATAATTAGTAGTAGTAGTACTAGTAGTTAGTAAAAGTAGTAGTAGTTAGTAGTAATAGTACTAGTAGTAGTAGTAGTTAGTAGTAGTAGTAGTAACTGTAAGTACTATATAGCAATTTTTAAAGTGCTTTATATACATGTTATAATTTGAACTTCACAACCAGCCTGGAAGCTTGGTACCACAGACATCATTATTGCCACTTTACAGATTAAGAAACAGAGGAGCATATAGGGACTTAAGAGACCAGAGTATATACATCATTCAGATAAGCTAATAATCAACTGATTGTACATCTTACACAATGGGTGTGCTCAGTAATTTATCCCAGACTGCTAATGAGTCAACTTTTTTTGGTCACTTTATCCACTCCATCCTAATCTCTGCATTAGACTGCACGATAAGCAACATGATTCAGTTTATTGGTAATACCAAGTAGTTTGTGATAAGGCCTTGGCCCATCCTTCAGATACTTCTACCATCCCTCTCTATTCCATTCCAACAAATTATTGTTTGCATATGGGCAGCAAGCCCACTGAAACTGGCAAGAGTGAAGGTAACTCCAGATTGTGCAACTAATCCCCCAGAAACCTAAAACACAGTGTCACCTTCCCTCTTGCAAAAGTATCTCTTGTTCTCAGCCATCTATTCAATCCCAGAACAAAGAATGGCACCAGAAGGGACCAATTCTTCTGGCCCTTTCCCCTTTCCCCCCTTCCTCTGTTATTCCTTAAAACACTTAGTTGGGTGGGCAGGTTTCCCCCATACACAATGCATTAGTCACAGTCCTACCCTGTCTGAGTATGCTTCCCTCTCTCTTCACCAACAATCATAAAAACCACATGGTGAACCTCAGAATCTGGAGATCTGAAATGATCTTCAGCTGAGACTGCCACCAGCCGAGGAATCACAGAAAGACACTGGAGATTCTCTGGCTCAATTCTTTTTGTGCTTTTTTTTTTTTTTTAAACAGGCTTGCTTAGACACTGAGGCTGGAGGTGGGGCCACAGAGCAGAGCGGAATTCACCTAAAATCAGATCCAATACAGGTCACTACAGGTTGGAAGCCTCAGATCTGCAGCTTGGCCCAGTAATGGATGCCAGTGTTACTCCCTATTAGCCTCCCTGGTAAACTGGAGAGGGCTAAGCTTCAGGACTCAGGCGAATGCATAGATCCCTCAAACTGGAGAATCTCAGAGCATCAAGAGCACTGGGAGGCCAGCCAGCCCCATCTGTATCCTAAATCCCTCCATGGAATGCCTGGCAAGTTGCAGTTAAGTGGATCAGCACACAGAGCACTGGTCTTTAGAGTCATAATAGATGAGATTTGGAATCACAAATGTTTACTAGCTGGTGACCCTGCACAAGTTTCCTACTTTCATTTCTACAAAATGGAAATAATTTGTTTCTTTGAGCTGTTGTGGGGATCTAATGGGATAATATACATAAAAGCACTACATAAATGCTAGCTTTCATCATCATCATAATTATTATTATGTTATGTGTTATATTAATTTCATTATTTAATGTTTAATATTAATAATACAATTTAATATTTATTATATTATGCTATGATAATGATGTGATTTTCCAATCTTTACTTAAAGATCTCCAGTAAGGAGGAACTCATCCCCTCTGTTGGCAGCCCATTCCACTTTTAAATAAAGTTAGTTACCAGGAGATTTATTTCATTACAGGCAGTCAAAACAGGTCTCTAAAATTTCATTCATTCAACAAGCATGGATTAAGCACTTAATGAAAACAATCCCTGCCTTCAGGGATGTTACATTCTGTTGGTACCAACTGTATGTAGATTAAGTATAACATATACAGGATGTCCCAAATGTCTTACTGTAGTCTCAAACTATTAAAGCTTAAAAGTGCGCTGAGACTTTTAGGACATGTTATCTATAGTAATGGAAGAAGATGATTAGGGAGGATTAACTTCCACCTGTTGTTTTAGTTCTGATTTCTAGGACCAAAAAGAAAAAGTCCTGGCTGTTCTCAAAGACAGGAGTAATTGAGAAGACACAGAACTGAGGAAAAAACCTAAAAATAACCCCCCTAAACTTCCCAGCCCTTAACAAGATGGGAATTGTTAAAGAATTTGCTGGTGATGTCAAAGAAGCCACAATTCTCTCTCTCTCTCTCTTTTTTTTTTTTTTTTGGCTCCCTGGGGATGAATTCCATAGTCTGCTTCTGAAAAGAATAACCAGGCTGGCAGATGGATAGATGAGTTTTCTTACAGACAGGCAGGTCTATCTGTGTTATCACAATAAGAAACATTTATGTGACACTTTACACAAATAGCTTCATATGATCTTCACAGTGACCCTGTGAGGTAAAAATGGGAAAACAATTATGATCCTTTGTTTACAGAGAGGGAAACTGAGGCTCAGAGAAATTAAAGGTCCTATCCAGGACCTTGCTTAGAAGAGTTTGAACTCGGATCTTCCTGATTCCACGCTACAGGACTCTTTCCACATTACCCACGAAGCTGTCCAAAGCTGGAAAGGATCCTAACCTCTAGCCCTTAGTTTTACAGATCTCTAGCTGGTGGTCACACAGCTCTCCGTGAGTCTGTCTCTATCAGACTGTGTGTGCACCTGTATGGACACCTGACGTATAAACCTATGCATTTGTATCTTTCTGTGTGTGTTCGTTCCTGCTTGTAGGGGCAGTTTTGTTTGTATTCATTGATAGGTGTGTATGCTCACAAAGGGGTGTATAGACATGTGGGAATAAGGTTCAATGACATACTGCCCAAGGTATTTCAGAATGATTTGAGCAGGAGAATCAGGTCTAGAGGTTTTCCTCCCTTGTAAATAATCTCCTTCTAGTCCTCGCTCATGTATGCACATGGCAAGTAGTACACCCACTCCGCTTCCCAAGACTTCATTTTCTCCAGCACGTTATCAAGAAGACCAAGTACCAACCAGTAACTTATCCTCCTCTCCATGAAAGGCCAGGAAGAACCATTTGGAGTCTTTTAGGCTCTTGAGAACAGACAGGATCTTTCCTACTTGGTCCTAGAGACTAGAACTTTGAAACAGGACTTCCCTGCATCCAGCTTTAGGGATGGATAGAGGCAGTGAATCAGAGACCCAAAATGGACAGGCTGAGTCACAATTCAGCCCTGAAACAGGGCTGGTTGATATTGGCAAGTAAGGCAGTTTCTAGTTTCTGAATAGAAACTGGAAAAAGTGATGAAACCTTATTCCTCAGGTAGGTTAATTAGAAGACTATAGCCACTCCACTATCTATTCAAGTAGTAAAAAATTTCCCCTCCCTGGATCTCATTAAGCACTTTGTTTATACCCTTTCACTCATGATACACCTATTATATAATGTTGAATATGTCTTGATATCTGACTTTAGGATTTCACCCACTGATCCATGAAGGTCAAGGCTTCTATCTGATACAAACCTTGTATATTCCCCCAGCTTTGAGCATAAAGTTCTAAGTTAAATAAATGATTATGAAGAGTAAGATTGACTAAAAAAAGTTGATTTCAGTATTTAGAGGGAGGGGTGTGAACTCATAAGAAAGGGATAGCTCAGGAACTACAGGGAGCCCTTTGTAGAAGAGAAGTCCATCTGTGGAAGAGGAGACCTCAGAATTAGGAGGCAGCATGTTATAACAATGTATGACATAGTAGATGGGGCACTGCCTTTGAAGTTGTTCTTAGCTGTGTAACTGATGTCACTTAGTTTCCTCATCTCTAAAATAAAGACATCGCACTAAGGTTCCTACCACCTCCAAATGCCATGAGCCTGGGATTCCAATAATGGCCCCACCATTGATTTCTGGCATGATTTAAAGACAGTCCTAATTCTGCCTCCATCATGAGCATCAGATGAGATGATAAACGCAGGTGTGACACATGGCACAAAAGTGAAGATGACTCTAACCCTTTCTGCTGGGAGAATGGCCCCTCACTCCTGCCTACCCTCCACCCTACCTTTCTCCATTACCAATCCCCAAAACCCACCCAACAGGAAGGAGATGGCTGTTTCTGAATACCCCCAGCTGTGAAGTATGGAACCCACAACTTCCTCTACCCCTATAGTCATGGACCGGTTATATCAGCAGCAGCCTCAACACCCACTTCCTGGAAGCCCCTGAAAGAGACTTCTTAACCTTTAAACAATGGTTTAAAGAGAATATTGTACTTGGAATTAGAGACCCAAGCTCTGGGTCAATTTCCCTTTCTCTTAACAATTTAATCATCTATAAAATGAATCACCTAAAAAAAGACTTGATGACTTCTGAGTCACTTCTATCCCTAAATATATGAACCCTTACAAGAATTGGGACCCAGCCATCCCCCAGTGTACAGCCCCCCAGGTATTGAACCTAATGGGGGATATCCAATAAATTTATAAAACACAACACCATGCTTGGCATACAGTAGGCATTATAAAAATGCTTGTTCTATTTCCTTCTCCTTCCCTGCTTTCTCTTCTTTTCCCTTCCTTCTCATTTCTTCTCTTCCTTTCCATCCCTTCTCTGTTCTTCCCTTCTTTTCTCTCCTTTCCCTTCGCTTTCCATCCTTTTCCTTCCACTCCTATTGAAAGTGATTTTAAAACTATAAATTAGAGTGGGTTGAGGCCTGGATTGGGAATCATGGGGCTTGGGTTCTAATACAACTCTGCAATTCACCTTGAGGGACTTCTTCCATTTAGACTTCAGACATCTTATGCACAAAACAGGGATAATAATACCGAGATTAGATGTTCAAAAGTGAGTGGGATGGAAAGGAGAATTGAGACCAAAGACCACTGATATATTTGAAAAATAGTGTTAAGCCTGGAAAGGGGAAGACAGATGAATGAAATGTTAACTTAAATACAGAATAATAAAATTTCAGAGTTAGAAAGGATCTTCAAGTTCATCTAATCTAACCCATTTCCTTTAGAATACCTCCTCCTCCCCAACAAATGGTAATCCAACTTCCATTTGAAAACATCAAGAAAAGAGGAACTTAATACCTTCTGAGTCAATCAGTCCATTTCACTTCTCCATATGAGAAACCTGATATAAGAGATTTCTCTGATATCCATCTTAAATTTGCCTCCCCTGCAACTCTTACTTATATTTGTCCTAGTTATGCTCTCAAAGACTAAGTAAAACAAGTGTAATAACTATTCTACACATAGCTCTTCAAATACTTAAGTAGTTGGCCAGAAAGAATTAGCTGCCTTGATTGGTAATGAACTCCCCTATCACTGAAATATGCAAGCAGAGATCACTAGTTCGGAAGGATGAAGAGGGAATTCTGCTCAGTTATAAAACAGATCAGATCTCTGAGATCTCTTCCAACTGTAAGTTTTTGTGATTCTTTTGTGACCTTACAGATGAAGAATTTGACACTCAGAAAACTAGTGACTTATCACAGCTACTTAATGTTAGCGTCAGGGACTTGAACCCAGATGTACTGACTACTAAACCCAGTTCTCTTTCTTGTGTTGGCCCCAACCCTTTCTTTCCTTTCTTTCTTTTTCTGGCTTTGCAGCGTGATTAATTTTAATTTTTTTAAAAGGATTTTTTTTTAGTATGGTTAAATTTGTCTGGAAAGTCAAAGAAGACACAAGGAAGGAAAAAAACTCCTCCCTAAAGAGCTAGCCAAGTGCTTGTGGGTGCTCCAGACAAGACATCCTCATCACTGGACCCATTTGATTTGTGGTAGTGTTTCCCAAAAAAGCACTTGGATTATCGGTTTCTTGTTTTCCTCCAGCTTCCTGTCTTTGTCCTTTCATGTACTCAAGGTCAGATAAGGGGTATTAATTTTTTTTGTTGTTCTTTCTTAAAAGTCCACAAATTAAGCTGCCTTGAACAGAAGGAGCAACAAGATTCTGAGTTCCTAAACTGTAGCTCCAGTGCCCAAAAAATTGTCCAGACTTCCTTGGAGAGAGAATCATGATGTAGATGGTGAAAGCAACCCTGAACTGGGAACCAGATAGCAGGCTGGACTTTAAGCTTATTATCAATACGACTTTCTTTTTTTCTCTGGGCTTCTGTGACCTCTTGGAACATCTCAAAAATCCTTTCCACATCCTGGAGTGAATTGCTTGTTTATTCAGGTTGGGTTGGACTGTGGTGATGGTTTTTTCTCTCCTAATTTAGTATTGGTTTTGATCTTAGCTCTAACTAGCCCAAAACCTGACGATGGTTCAGAAATGCCACCCACCTGAGTTAACAGTAAGCAGTTCATTTCCTGTGCGGAGATGAAGTCAATTTCCATTTTTGTGGTGATGCTCAGTAGTTCCCATGCAATGACTTCTGATTCTGTTATTGAAGAAAGCATTGGGTGTGTGTGTGTGTGTGTGTGTGTGTGTGTGTGTGTGTGTGTGTGAAGTAAAATTCTGACTCATCAATCTACCTTTACCTCTTTCACTACTTAATTCCAAGCCATATTTTCCCACATTGGTTGTTATTGTTGTTTTAATCAATTTCCATTTTCTCATTGAAATCATCATGGATCAAATTATCCATTTTAGAGGGTCCTTGGGCATATTTTGGTAGAATTTTTCTATTTTGCTCTCTATAAGAAATATTGGCACAGTACCTGGAACTATCTTTAGTGCTCTGTTAACATGAGCTCTGTAAGGTAAGATAACCAACTGTCCCATGAAGTCATATGTCTTGATGACTCTAGGCACAAAATAAAGCCAATTATTTGGCCATTTTCTCCAAGGAAAAACTGTGAGCTTAGAAATCTGTAAGCATTTACTTACTTAATAATTTACTACGTGCAAAATAGTAGGTATGAGCAGACTACAACATATAACAAAAAAAGGAACTTTGACGAGGAACTGGAATAAAGGATATCTATATCATGACAGAAATGTATGATAGGAAGAGATGATGAGCTGGTCACATGATGAATGGTCAGTCCAAGAGCTCCACAAATATCTTCTATGCAGAAAGAAAAAAGAAGGAAGAATTCCAGTTTGCTGGGAGCATTCTTGTTGGTGTACTTATGAGAAATGTGAGTTAAGAGTCACACAGGTCAGACAGGCATGAATAGTTGTGATCTACCTGTTGAGAGATTGAATGTAGCGGTAGAAAGAGCACTAAATATGAAATCAGATATTTGTGTTCAAATCCTGGCATCCCATTTAAGCAACTCAAGCTATCACAGCCTCAGTTTTCTGGAATGATGAGATGATCTATCATCCCATGATCCTTTGAGGGAGGTGCCAAATTGATAACAGATCAATTTTGAAGATTTGAAAGTATGTGCCAGGAACCATGCTGGATACTGGAAGAAAACAGTCCTCTCCCCGAACCTTGAAGGAATTTGTAATCTTCCATTTAGCTTCAGTGCCTCTATGTCTTCTGGTTTCATTGACAGTGTGTTAATATTGACATAACTCAGTCTCAGACTTCTCCCATAGTACATTCATCATTAAACAAAGATCTCTCATTGGAGGACTGTTAGTCTATTACAAATTAACATTTGTGTTTGCAGATGGTCTAAAAACTATGTAATTCTTAGCACCCTCTGTCCCCTTTTCAACCTCTCTACCAACATTGCTATAATTAACAGAAAAGAGTTACATAGAACTATTTGAAAATTTGTCTTTGTCTTGTGGATCACCATAGACAAAGAATTCATCACCTGGGACATGTTTGTCTGTTTTAAAATATAAAATCCATCGCTTGGGGTATAATAGCTTTCTTCAAATATTTGAAAGACTGCCATGTGGAAGAGAGTTTAGGCTTGTTCAGCTCGACCCTGGAGGGCAAGCAAAGTATAGAAGTTGCAAAAGGGCAATTTGGGCTTGATGTTGAAAGAAATTTCCTGGCAATTAGAAATATCTCAAAGTAGAAAGAGTTACCTTTAAAGGTAATGAGATTTCCCTCTTTAGAAGTCTTTAGGCAAAAGACAGATGGCCACTTCTCAGCTAAGTTATAGAGCAGATCCTTTTTCAGGTATAGGTTGGACAAGATGCCCTCAGAGATTCCTTCCAGTCCTAAAATTCTATGATTCTTCCGTTTAATGGTCAACCTAAGGATGATAAGCTTTCCACACCTACGTAGGCTGGCCCTCCAAAAAAAGATACTCTCTGAGCCCAAGCTCAAAAGCTTTCTAGCATTATAGAACCTTTCAGAACCCATATTTTACTAACCAAAGTTTCAAGGATCAACTCTCCCACTAACCTGAGACCTGAAAAGAAGGCATTATGGAGAGATTCTTTTGATTTCAGAGAATTTTTCCTTGAACACATGACGTTTGGTAATCTAAAACTGGTCTATTTGCTTATTTTAAGAAATAAGAAAGGAGACATAGGCCACAGACAGAAAGGAGCTGCAGATTCCTATTTGTGCTCTTCTTTGTAACATTCTGGCTCAATGCTTGTAGACATCTCCTCCTCTCTATGTCTCCGTGTGATGAATTTTGGGTATTCACAGTGTGTGGTGAATGAAGACAAAGTATTGTATCTTGGAAACAGTTTTCCTAAACCAAAATTCAAGAGTGCTAGAATGGTCTGGTAGAAAAAGTGAACATGATATATGTAGTAAGAAGCATTGGGGACTAGGAATCACGGGACCTGATTCTCCCATTCTCTTCAATAGCTAGTATGTAACTGGGAAACAGCTCTCCTTTCCCTCCAAAATCTGTTTCCTCTTCTGCAAAGTGAAGAAGTTGGACTAGAGCTCTAAGGTCCTTAATTCTCTCAGATTGAATGTAAATAGCAGTCATTTCTGCTTTGGTCAGAAACTTGAGGTTCTCCCCTTCCAGATTTTTGATTACATGTTTTTTATTTGATTAGGTGAAAGAGGAAATTCTTTGCCTCTATTGCTACCTAAATCACTAAGTGGCTGCAGAGTTAGTCAAATGGAGACCTGTTGAAGACCTGAGCTTAAAAAGGGCCAAGGTCTCTCACTGCATCTTGGGCCATCTCCAAGCATCCCAATCCTACTCTGGCCACTGGACCCAGATGACTCTGGAGGGGAAAGTAAACCAGGTGATTTTGCACAACTCTCCCTCATTTAAATACAATTCACTCAAAAGTCATGGGTTCTTTTCATCACAAGATTATTGGAATTGGTTTGAAACATTTCATTGTTGAAGAGAATCATGTCCATCAGAATTGATCATCATATAGCCTTGTTGCCATGTAGAGTGATCTCCTGGTTCTACTCATTTCACTCAGCATCAGTTCATGCAAGTCTCTCCAGGCCTCTCTGAAATCATCCTGCTGGTCGTTTCTTACAGAGCAATAATATTCCATAACATTCATATACCATAATTTATTCAGCCATTCTCCAATTGATGGGCATCTTTTCAATTTCCAGTTTCTTGCCACTACAAAAAGGGCTGCCACAAACATTTTTGCACATGTGGGTCCCTTTCCCTCCTTTAAAATCTCTTTGGGATATAGGCCCAGTAGAAACACTGCTGGGTCAAAGAGTATGTACAGTTTGATAACTTTTTGAGCATAGTTCCAAATAGCTCTCCAGAATGGTTGGATCTGTTCACAGTTCCACCAACAATGTATCAGTGTCCCAGTTTTCCCACATCCCCTCCAGCATTCATCATTATCATTTCCTGTCATTTTAGCCAATCTGACAGGTGTGTGGTGGTATCTCAGAGTTGTCTTAATTTGCATTTCTCTGATCCATAGTGATTTGGAGCACCTTTTCATGTGACTAGAAGTAGTTTCAATTTCTTCATCTGAAAATTGTCTGTTCATATCTTTTGACCATTTATCAATTGGAGAATGGCTTGAATTCTTATATATTTGAGTCAATTCTCTATATATTTTAGAATTGAGGCCTTTTTCAGAACCTTTGAATGTAAATATATTTTCCCAGTTTATTGCTACTCTTCTAATCTTGTCTGCATTCATTTTGTTTGTACAAAAACTTTTTAACTTGATATAGTCAAACTTATCTATTTTGTGATTAATGATGATCTCTAGTTCTTCTTTGGTCACAAATTCCTTCCCCCTCCACAGGTCTGAGAGGTAAACCATCCTACATTGTTCTAATTTGTTTATAATATCATTTTTAGGCCTAGATCATGAATCCATTTTGACCTTATCTTGGTATATGGTGTTAGGTGTGGGTCAGTGCCTAGTTTCTTCCATACTAGTTTCCAATTTTCCCAGCAGTTTTTGTCAAATAGTGAGTTTTTATCCCAAAAACTGGGATCTTTGGGTTTATCAAACACTAGATTACTATTGTCATTGAGTATTTTGTCCTGTGAACCTAACCTATTCCACTGATCCATTACTCTATTTCTTAGCCAGTACCAAATGGTTTTGATGACCACTGCTTTATAATATAGTTTTAGATCTGGTACAGCTAGGCCACCCTCATTTGCATTTTTTTTCATTAATTCCCTTGAAATTCTTGACCTTTTGTTTTTCCAGATGAATTTTGTTGTTATTTTTTCTAGGTCAGTTAAATAATTTCTTGGGAGTTTGATTGGTATAGTACTAAATAAATAGATTAGTTTAGGTAGTATTGCTATCTTTATTATATTCGCTCAACCTATCCAAGAGCACTTGATATTTTTCTAATTGTTTAGATCTGACTTTATTTGTGTGGAGAGTGTTTTGTAGTTTTGCTCATATAGATCCTGACTTTCCCTTGGCAGATATATTCCCAAATATTTTATACTATTGAAAGTTGTTTTAAATGGAATTTCTCTTTGTATCTCTTGCTGTTGTGTTTTGTTGGTGATGTATAAAAATGCTGATGATTTATGTGGATTTATTCTGTATCCTGCAACTTTGCTAAAGTTGTGGATTAATTCTAATAGTTTTTTAGTTGATTCTCTAGGGTTCTCTAAGTAGACCATCATATCATCTGCAAAGAGTGATAGTTTGGTTTCCTCATGACCTACTCTAATTCCTTTAATCTCTTTTTCTTGTCTTATTGCCAAAGCTAGCATTTCTAATACAATATTGAATAGTAATGGTGATAGTGGGCAACCTTGTTTCACCCCTGATCTTATTGGGAATGGTTCCAGTTTATCACCATTACATATGATGCTAGCTGATGGTTTTAAATAGATGCTACTGACTATTTTAAGGAAAATTCCATTAATTCCTATGCTTGTTGAGCTAAGTTTACAAAGAAGCCAAAGAAGGAGGGAGTTAGAAGTGAAGAGAGAAGGTGTTCCAGGTATGAGGCACAGGCAGTGCAAAGACTGGCAGTGAAAAGGCCAGTGTAAGGGGATCATCATGTACCTGGAGAAGAACAGGGTATAAGACAACAAAGCAGATGAGTCTGACTCAATCAGATGGCCCATGTTCAGATTCTACCTCTGACCTTTCCTACCCATGTGTCCTGGGACAAATTAATTAATTTCTGCGTTTCAGTTTCCTTATCTGTAAAATGAGGAGGTTGAATTAATAAGGCATCATGTGACTCACCTTGCATCATTTGGATGATACATTGACCAATTATTTTCTCCCAAGGAAATGGACTCACCAGGTGACATTGTTTAGATGCCTCTGGAAGCAAGTGATGTCTGCCCTGAAAGGTATTAGTCATTTCTGTGAGGACAGGAACTGCCATTTCCTTCATCCCCATCACTTAGCCCAACACCTGACACATAGTAAATGCTTGGTAAATGTTTATCGACTGACTAGTAGAACTTTTAACCTGAGGCAGGAAATGCTAAACCCAGGCTAGGAGATGAAAATATTCAGCTCATACCTCTACTCCAAAGATGCAAAAGGCAGCTTGGGGGTCAAGGGTAAGGGTGAGAAAATGGAATGCAGACCAAAGTGGCCAGTGTTTCAGATGACCAATCAGCACAGTGCCTGGCACACAGTAAGTGCTTAATAAATGCTTATAGATTGATCAGACAGGCAGATACACATGGATATTTCTTCCTCCTCTATTCCATACTCAATTTATGATTCTTATCTTTCCCCTAATTCCTCACTGAGGACCACCTTTATGTCTCTTTGCCTTTGCCATCAATGTTTCCTTGCCCTTTATTCATTCAAGGCAGAGGCCAGGATTTTAAAACTAACTTACAAGTTAAATGAGTTAATAATGATACTAAGCTAACTGGACTGAGGGGAGGATTTTCCCTACAGATAATTGTGATCCCCACATGGGCTACATCACTTGGCGGGACACCACGCTGCCAGGTTCAGAG
>JAJPUD010000720.1:461298-500072 GCA_023553655.1 Myrmecobius fasciatus
GGGAGGCCAAGAGCAGGCTATTTTTAGAGCTTCCACGTTGGCTTCCTTAACAAGATGCTGCTAGAATTGAGAGATAAGAAGGCTCCAGCTTCCGCCAATCAGCAGCGCCAGTCGGGGGGAGACACAAAAATAGCCCCTTCTACCTAGGATTTGAACCCAGGGCCTCAGGCTGCCCCTGTGACTTCCTCTTTTAGCCCCCAGGGGGAACTAGGGAGACTGAATCAAGGTCCCTTCCCCCAGCAGAGGCAAACCCTGCTACAATCCTGCCACAGAAAGGCCCCAATAATAGCTACTCATTTACATGCTGCTTTGCATATCATTTGCATGGCATTCATATATCATTGGAAGAAACTGAAATTCTGCCCCCAACACACACACACACACACACACACACACACACACACACACACACACTGCGAGTCCCTGCTAGACCCTTTACCCCCCAAAAAAATTTACTATAGGGGCTGCCCAGAGTAATTCCAAGGGCCCTGGACCCCCATCCCCAAGAAGAAAATTGCTGTTAATCCCTTGGAAAAGCTAAGTGAGCTTCCCATTCCAGAGGGTCTTAGGATAAAAAGGAAATTGAAGGGGGCAATACTGAATCAAAAAGCACCACAGATCATGGGAGCATTGATGGGGGCTGTTTCAAGCATAGGGAGGGGGGGAAGACCTATGTGAAAATATCAGGAGGTCGGGGGCAGCTTTCTCCATACTCTTCATCTTACATTAAGACCTAAATGTAAAATAAATCCAGATTCTCCATCAATCAATCAAACCAGTCCTTCCTCAGTTCAGCTGAATTGGCTCAACCTGCAAAAACCATAGGCTGGCCTTCCTGACAAGACCTCTCTGAAAAAACTACATTTTCTCTAACTAAATTCTCATAGAGAATGGGTTATGGGATCTCTTGTGGTTCTTACGCTATTTTAGGAGCTGGAAGGTGGAGGGAACCAGTTTGAATTCTCTCTCAAGCCCTCATTCCCACAACATGGCTGACCTACTTCCTCTTCCAAGGAAACTTTAAAGTCTTCCACTGCATCCAGGATACCCTCTCATCATCCTAATCTATACCTTGCAATGAACCCAGACAGCTCCAGAGGAGCCAGTCCCACTCACTTCAAAACAATTCATCATGGTATCGCCTCCTTGATGTCATGGTCCTCCTCCAGAACAAAGGACAAACAATAATTTGTAAGGACAAACATTGCTTAAGAGAAGGCATGTGGACCAGCCCTGCATTTAGAACCATTTAGAAAGACCTCATTTCAAATCCAACCTCACCTATTAGCTGTACAAACCACTTAGCTGTTCTGTATCTCAGTTTCTTCAACTGTTAAATGAAGTCACTCAATAACCTAAATCTATGCTTTCATATTAAACAACAGAGATCAAGCCCAGAACTCTCTGTTCCATATCCTATAAAATCCTATAAAGGATTTTCTTCCAACCTGACATCAAACCATGAATGTTTACATTCAACCAGTTCCAAATCGACTTAAATTTGCTATCATCCTGGCCTCAAACACTTAACATTCCCTAGCTGTGTGAACCTAGGCAAGTCACTTAACCCCAATTGCCTCAGCAAAAAAGAAAATTGCTATCATCTAACCAGTATCTTTCCATCTTTTCCATAAAAAAAATCATGAAAGATTTCATTGAATACCTTACTAAAATCCAGACAAATATTTCCTTGATCTACCAGTTCAGGAACTTGTTATAAAAAGAAATTAGGTAAGTCTAACCTGTTCTTAACAAAACCATTATGACTTCATGATTGATTTCCTCCTTTTCTAGTTGCTCATTAGGCATACCTTTAATAACCCATTCTAGATTCCCCCCCCCCAAGAATCAGTCAAGTTCCCAGGTTTAGAAAACAAATTTCCTTCCTTTTTATTGTTGGAAAATCAGGACACATTTGGCTTCTTCTGATCCTGTGTTTTCCCTTCTTTTCCATGATCTTTCAAGATCTTTCAAATATCACCAATATCTGTCTGAATTGCATCATATGATCTCATCTAGATCAGAAAAGTGCTTCTTTTTGCTTACTTATCTTGCCTATTAAACAGAGGCATCCTGATAAATGTTCAACAACTGATTCTCAATATAAAAATGTATTCAGGACACACTTTTAAATTTAATCTCCATTATTGGCTCTTGAGAGTTTGAGCCTTGTCCAGCACAGTCTTGGACTATTCAACTTCCATCAGTATTTTGCTGACTTTCTTCCCAATCCAAAGATCATTGTCTTTAGCTGAGAAAATGAGAAAAATATGAGTTAAGCAGCTCTGCTTTCTCCTCATTGTTAGTTAGCAACATCCCATCTACCCTGTGGGATGGTCCTATTTCTTTTTTGAATTTCCCTAAACCCCTCAAGCTTTAACACATTCAGAGCTCTCCTATTTGGGCTGCCATTCTTACAGTAACATACCAAGCTCTTTTAGTCATCCTCCATTACCCATTCTTCCTTTATTTTCTACATATTTTAAAAACTCTAAGCAGGTTCCTAAATCCTTTGTGTATCCAAATCAGTCTCTTTAAACAATTGTCCCTTTTCTTTCTCCTTAGGATTGTTTCCTTTTGTGTATTTAGAATTTCATTCTTGAGAGCTTCCTATACTTCTTTAACTCACAACCTTTATATAAGTTTGTTTCATGAGGTCCTACCAATTTTTTTTCTGCACCCTTTGAAATCTTCTCTCTCCAATTCTAGGATGCATGCCAGACCTTTTCTAGCTCCTCTCTTCCTTTCTCACAAGCTCTAAAATGGTGGATCCATTTCTTCTCAAAGTTCTAATCCCTGCAATCCATTGCTCCTTTGGTAAAAATCAGGTCTAGATAAAAATTTCCCTGAAAGAAAAAAAATCAACATTAAGGCAAGTCAAAAAAAATTAATTGCTCTGATATTTGGTGAAAGCAGGGGGAACTAGAGAGACGGACAGAAAGAGGGAGAGACAGAGAGACAGAGAGATTAAGAGACAGAGAGAAAAGGAGAGATAGGGACAGAGAGAGAGAAAATTCCACATAAAAATAGATAATTGAAGTTTTCTCCACCCCCATTATTTCTACATCATGGTTCTATGGTAATTTGTAATATCTTTCCAAAACTCTTTTATCAATTTCCTTTTTCTGTTGGTCTCTAGCATGATCAAAGTTCAATATCATTTCTGTTTCTTTTTTTGTTGATCTACATTCACGGGCTTTCTGTAATGTTTCCCCACTGTGGTGGTTGAGTCCTCTCACCCGAATATATTTTCTTAATATACAAATCTACTTCTCCACCATACCTCCTTTACCTAGTTTCTTTTGAATAAGGTGTGTCCTTTCCAAGGTGTATTATGAATCCCCATCCCACACTAAATATCTGCAAAGCCTCTGAGGTCAAATATACCCCTTGCTTTAGGATTTGTAGTTAATCTTACTTAATTTGTATATTTGTATACTGTATAGATATCTGAAACCAGGAGTTTTATGACTGCTGCCTATTTTAGATTTTAACTCTTGGGGATATCTCAACTGCTCTCTATCCTCTGATAACATAGTTACTCTTTAATGTTTCTGTTGGTGGACATGTGTGGGAAATTTTCTCCTTCCCTTTCCTTTTCAGAAAGATTTTCTGATTAAATTTGCAATGCTACAAGCAAATATAATTTTATCAGTCCAATTTAGTTGTACTCCAAGTACCCATTATTCCAGTATTATAAGTAATAGTCCTCAAATTCAATTTCTATTCTTATTCATCATCTCCTTAACCAGTTTCTTATTTCCCAAATCTGCCTTTCTCATCTAAAGCTGTCTTCAATGGACATCAGTGATGAAAAAACTAGAGGCAGTGTGGTATGGAAAAACTGCTGGATTTAGAAACAGGTTCCTCAACTATAAAATAATGAAACTAGACTATACAGCTTTTGGGGACCTTTATAGATCCATGATTCTATGACCTATGCCCCTAAGGAGTTCAATTTCTTCCCCAAGACTTCACAATGTCTAGCAAGACTTTCTTGGTTCCTTCAGACCATACATTACCAAAAATGGTAGTGTAAGTGTAAAATGAAGAGTAAGCATCCAGTTTGATTATTATCACATCTCAGATCCATGCCTTAGGAAGACAGAGGACTTCTGGTCATCATATGGCTTCCTCTTAACAGAGTCACCAACTATTCCTTGTGACTCTACTTTGACTCACAGTGAATAAGACTCCAATCATCACTGCCTGAAGGACAAGTGGCTGCTTCCTTCTCTTCCTCCAAGTATCAACCACCTTCATCTTTGGGGAAAGTCTCACACTTCTTTCCAAGTTCCAAGTTTTCAGTGGTCCCTCTTCCTCTTCTGTGTTCCATTCTTGTATTCTCCAACCTTGTGGTATAGATTAAATTCTTCTCTGACCCTTTATTAGAAACATCCCAATACTTAAAGCTGGACATAATTGGAAAAGGATGATTCAGAAAGCAGAGGGAAACAGGGGCCATATTTTGAACATGGAAGTTATCAAGCACAAGATGAGTGACCACTTATTGACCAAGTTATAATGAGGATTTCTTTCTGGGATATAGGTTGAACTAGATGGCTGTAGCTGTCTTTTTTTTCACTCTAAATTCTATAATTCTTTTGTTGTGGTGATAATGGCTGTTTTTTTTTTTCCTTTGGGAGATTTTTGACAAAAAAAGGGGGGGGGGGCAATCATCCAGAAAGAACAATGATTGGATAGTTCAAATGCCTCCATTATCATTATCACTATATATATATATATATATATACAAATGTGTGTGTGTGTGTGTGTGTGTGTGTGTGTTTTCCACATATATCAAAAGATCTAGAGGAAGGGCTGGTTGCCATGTTGGGTGAGCCCTCTCTGTATGACTTAACAGAGAGCATGACCAAGACAGCAAAGATAAATTGCAATCTTTACTAATGGAGGGAGTGCCTAGATTGATGAGATCACAGATTCAATGACACGAGTTATCTATGTAAGGGAAGTTGCTTAATCTCTCTAGGGCTGTTTCCTCCCCTATAAACTGGAGATAATAATGGCACCTTCCTCACTAAGCTGTTGTGAGGATTAAATGAAATAACATTTATAAGATACTTTGCAAGACTTAAGGCAAACCATAAGTGCAAACTATTACCAATGTATTCCTGTCAGACATGTCCTTGAACATGTCCTTCAAACCACTTACTGCATTAAAGTCTTCATTGGTAATACACTGAAGCTGGCTTCCACCTGCCTTGAGTCTTTCAAATCTAATTGGTTTTATACAGAGGAGCAATCCTTTGGGTCACTTGCTATTATATTTCTCTCGAGATCACAGTATTTCTTAATCCACAGACAAATAATATCACTGGAAGATCTAGACATTAAAAAGATGGCCTCTATCCCCCATTGGGGGATGGCTTAACAGACTAGTACATGAATATAATAGAAAATGGCTATGTCATAAGAAACAATGAATATAAAGCTGAAAATCATGGAAAGATCTATATGAACTGGGACAGGTAAAATAAGCAGATCCAAGAAAACAACTTACACAATGACTACAACAGTAGCAGTAGAAAGGACAGTAACACAAAATTAAACACCGTATAATTACAATGACTGTTTGTCTTTGAAGAAGAGATGAGGGAACCCTTCCTTCTTCAAAGAGGTAGAGGACTATGGGAGTTAAGTATCACATATATTGTCAGACTTGATTCATGTATTAGTCAGTGTTATTGTTGAGGGGTGAGAAATACCCTAATAGCAATGGGGTCCCCAGGCCGGTGTCACAGGTTTTTGCAAAAGAATCTCCAAGCCAGGTTTTTTTTGGCAAAGAAATGAATTTACTACACTGAGAAGTTCATCAATAGGCTGCTTCCTGAAGGGAATTAGCAAAGGTTTGGGTACACACTATATTTAGGTTTCTATGACTCAGGGTTAGGGAGTGATCTCCAGATGAATTGATGGACTAATCAATAATGAGTGGTAGAGGGCAACTAGTTGGTGCAGGGGGCAGTTAGTTGATTCAGTGGATAGAGCACCAGCTCTGAAGTCAGGAGGACCTGAGTTCAAATCTAGTCTCAGAAACTTAACACTTCCTAACTGCGTGACCCTGGGCAAGTCACTTAACCCCAATTGCCTCAGAAAAAAAAAAATAATAATAATAATGGGTGGTAATTATGCCCCAGGTCAAGGTCTTCAAATGAATTGTAGGTGGGGATTATTGTGGGAGTTTCCCCTGGGAATCAAGTAGGAGGGTAGAGATGATCCCAAAGGTCAGAGGGGTTGAGATTTAGAGTTTTTCCAACCCAGGTCCAACCCCCCAAAGATCACACATAGGAACACAGTTCCTATTGCATCGTTATGAAATTATATTTTTGTCATTTTAATAATAGCAAGTATTCATATTGTGCTTTAATGCTTACAACTTACAAATATTCAAGTAAATTATAATAAATTATTAAATTATACAAATTAAAACATTTTACAGATATTCTCTCCTTTGATACTCAAAACAACTCTGTGAGATAAATGCTATTTTTATCCCCATTTTCCAGAGAAGGAAATGGAAACTAAATTACTTGCTCAGAGTCAGACAGCTAGTAAATGTCTGAGGCAATATTTTAGCCCAGGTCTTCTTAACTTTTTATTCTAGCACTCTGTCTATCCATTGTGCCTCTTAGCTACCTGAAAATGTTTCATTTTTTTATTCTTTGTTATGAGATCATTCTATGATTAGTAAAAGAAGGGATACATTCAGAAATTAAAATAATTTTAACCTAAAATGATCAATGTTTTTGTTTTTTAAAAAATCATAAAAAGATGAACTTTGGCAGAAACAGTCTCTGAAAACATTATGTAGTTTCCCCACATCCAGTCCAATCTCTTACTATTCAACTTTTTTTATTGTTGTTCAATTTTTTTTATCATGTCTGACTTCATGACCCAATTTTGGGGTTTTCTTGGCAAAAATATTGAAGTGGTTTGCCATTCCCTTCTCCAGCTCATTTTGCAGATGAGGAAACTGAGGTAGACCGGTTAAGTAAGCCCAAGATCACACAGCTAGTAAGTGTCTGAGGTCATAGTTGACACAGGAAGCAATCTTCCTGACTTGACCAGGTCCAGTGCCCTATTCATTGTACCATTTGGTTGCTCCCTATTCCACTTTAATCCCAAAGTACATTCTCCACTCATGGTTTGGAAAGGTTGAAATCCTTCATGGAGAGGGGATATAGAGGTCCCAATTAAGTATTAGAGTTCCTCCCCATCCCCAAGGTTGGCTAAAGGAAGAGTCTTAGGATCCAGCCATTCTGGAGAGTAATTTGGAACTACGCTCAAAAAGTTATCAAACTGTACATCCAGCAGTGTTTCTACTGGGCCTATATCCCAAAGAGATCTTAAAGGAGGGAAAGGGCCCCACATGTGCAAGAATGTTTGTGGCGGCCCTTTTTGTAGTGGCTAGAAACTGGAAACTGAATGGATGCCCATCAATTGGAGAGTGGCTGAATAAATTATGGTATATGAATGCTATGGAATATTATTGTTTGGTAAGAAACGACCAGCAGGATGATTTCAGAGAGGCCTGGAGAGACTTGCATGAACTGATGCTGAGTGAAATGAGCAGAACCAGGAGATCATTATACATGGCAACAACAAGACTATATGATGATCAATTCTGACGGACATGGCTCTCTTCAACAATGATATGTTTCAAACCAGTTCCAATCGTTCAGTGATGAAGAAAGCCATATACACGCAGAGAGAGGGATGTGGGATCTGAGTGTGGACCACAACATAGCATTTTTGCTCTTTGTTATTGTTTGCTTGCATTTTGTTTTCCTTCTCAGGTTTTTTTTTTTCCTTCTTGATCCAATTTTGCTTGTGCAGCAAGATAACTGAATAAACATATATACATGTATTGGATTTAATATATATTTTAACATATTTAAGATGTATTGGACTACCTACTAGGGGAGGGAGTGGAGGGAAGGAGGGAAAAATTTGGCACAGAAGGCTTTGCAAGGGTCAATGTTAATAAATTGCCCATGCATATGTTTTATAAATAAAAAGCTTTAACAAAAAAAAAAAAAAAAAAAGGAAGAGTCTTAGAAAAGGGAAGATTCAAGCTGGAAAGATGAGAAGCAGAGGGGGTGGCTTAGTCTGCAGCAGTCTGAGAACCTTGTTTTCTGGACACTGAAGATGAGAGATCTTTCATAATATCCCTTCTGGTCTGATCTAACTCACCTCATCCACATTCTATACCTAATAACTGTCTAATTGCCTTTTTATAATCAAGCAAATGACCCTGTTTACCTCATCAACTAACATTTGCTCAATATTTGTTGTCTTCAGATTGAGAAAGGAAGGGGAAGAGAGGGCAGTGTATACTCTGAGATCCATAATGGAACCCCACTGGGCTCTGCCCCTTGCTGAAACCCATGAACTTTCCACTAGGGCACTAGGTTTCCCTCCTATAGAAGATCTGGGGGCTTTTTCTTCTGCCCCAGGACCTTCACTGTTTGCTGCTTCTGATCACTGAATCCCAACTGGGTCCAGAATCCATGACCCTCGAAGTCCCTGAATCTAATTGGCTGCTTGAGAGATCACCTGTAATCACCTGTACCCGTCTTCTGCTTCCTGCTGCTGCAGATGTCCTATATCCACTTCCTTCTTTTTCTTCCCCTCTTTGGATGCAATAGGGGTTAAGTGACCCAGAGTCACACAACTAAAAAAAGTCTGAGGTCCCATTTGAATTCAGGTCCCCCTAACTCCAGGGCAGGTGCTCCACTGGCTGAGTCATTAACTTGTCCCTGCTTACTTCCTCATCTTCAGGTCTAGAACTAGAGTAGACAGCCACGGCCTTCTAGTCCCAGCCCACTCGTTACATAGATATTAAATGTGTAAGACCTCAGAGGACAAGTGACTTGCTCAAAATTCCACGAGGAATAAATATCCTCATATTTGAACCCAGACTTCTTCCCACTGCTTCCTCATCCATGCCTTCATGTTCTAGGATTTCCCTAGCAAATTCTAGATTTAATTTACTTTGGAAGAGAAAAAACACAAACTCAAACATAACACAATAGTATTAGGTAATTTATCATTTCCATAAAACAAATCTGCCAAATGAGGATCTCATGCTTGTGAAGCTTGTGAAGTAACTCAGTTACAACCCCCCAAATTTGCTCCTCTCCAGAACATGAGGTCTGAGCTCTTTATGCGTCATCAGCCTTTTGGGCAGTCTGGGGAAGCTTATCCAGAAGAATGCTTATTGTCTGCATTCATAATGGAAGGAAACACTAAATTTCAATTATAGGTCAGTCAACAACAACAGGAAGAAGCATTTATTAAGCATCTACTATGTGCTAAATGCTGGGTTAGTGAAAACAAAACTTTTTTCCCCCACCCAAGTTCACAAACTCCTTCAAAATTCAAACTCATGGGGTGTCTAGCAATCCCAGGTTGGGATTCCCTTCTCAGGCCATGGCTCAATATAAAGGATTTTGGATAATCGAGGTTCAAATCCTCATTCTGCCACTTAACTACTGGTGTGTCCTTAATCAAGTCATCAATATCTCTGAATCTAAGATTCCTTGTCTCTATAAGGAGGAATTGGACAAGAAGGGCTCTTCCAGCTGTAGAGCTTTCTCCTCGTCTATAAAATGACCCTTTAAGGTCCTTGCCAATTTTATTCCATAATCCCATAGACAACATTCTCCATTCCTGATCATTTGAAATATTGCATCTCATTCTGGATACCACATTCAAAGAGGGGTTTGTAAGGGACCTTTGTAGGGACCACCTAAAAAATTATGTCATATGAGGAAGAGCTGAAGAAATGGGTATGCTGAAGTGATGGAAGACATTTAGGAGGGGTAGATATCAAAGAGCTAGGAAGTTGCCTGTGGAGCAGAAGATTGGTCCACAAAACTTTAACAAGGAGGATAAGTTCTAAGGAGACATTTCAGTTTGGGAAACATTTCCTAATAATTAAAACCATTCAACAATGGAACGAACCCCTTTGGGAGAGAGTGTGAGCTCCCATTGCTTTTTCCTGGGGGAGACAATATCATTGTCCCAAACATCCTGTCACTCATCTCCATGACCCAACTAGCTCTAGAAATGGTCCTTCACTATCTCCAAGATAGGGACATTGGTCCAGCTGATGGTGAGAGTGAGATAGGGAGGCTCCATACCCCTATGTCTTACAAAAGCTCTGTTGGAGAGAACCCTTGAGACAGTCTTAAGACCATGGGATCATACATCTAAGGACCTTAGAGACCATTTTACAGATGTGGAAACTGAGGCCTGTGGTAATTAAATGATTCACCTAGATTATGCAGAGAGTAAGCATCAAAAATGATTCAAAACCAGGTTCTCCCATTCTAGCATCCATCACATTGTGAGTCCATGGCTTTGCTGGAATCGGGGCCAAACCTCACAAATCCTGATCTAGCTCTCTCCCTTCCACAGGCTCCTCAAAGCCTACTTACTGACCCCAAGAATGTGTTTGAAGTCTCCTTTTCTCCAAGTTCACCAAAACCAAAGGAAACATTTGTTTTTTCTTTCTGCGGGTGAATTCTATTTTTTTTTTCCTCATCATCCCATCTGGACAGTGAATGTTTTTTGTTTTGTTTTGTTTTTTCCCCACAGAAACCCCACCAGAGTGACAACTCCTGGCCTGTTCCCTTCTCTAATCTTTTTTATTCAAAAAGAATCTTCTGTCCCCAAGATCTGTAGGTCATGTGGGAAATGCACTGGCCAGTGGTCCCCAGTGACACATCCCAGGTCCAGCATCATTTTGTATTTCTTTCTCAGACAATTCTATAAATAGTAAAAACAAAACAAAATAAAGAACGGTTCCTGCCCATCCTTGAAGGTCCAGCTCAGGGACCACCTTGTCCATGGAGCCTTTTGCCACTTCCTTCCTCCCCACCCCAAAGTATTTTTTCCTTCCAGGTTTCTCATAGTGCTTTGTCCTTGAAGACAGTGTCATGAATAAAGTGCTAGACTTATATATAAGATCATTATATCAAATCCTGTCCTGCCTCCCCAAAACAGTTACTGCTATATCAGGGCTTCTTAAACTTTTTCATAAACTCATGACCCCTTTTTGACAGAGGAATATTTATATAACCCCAGGATATAAAATAGGTATATAAACTAGGCATGCAAATCAATTTTCCTGATAATAAATAATAATTTCATGATACCCACATTCAGTTATGAGATCTCATATGGGGTTACGACCCACAATTTAAGAAGCTGGAGGCTTTATGGCCATGAACTAATCATTAACCTCCCTGAGCTCATCGATCTCCCCTGTAATATGAGAGATCCTATATATGTGCAGTTGTAAAGCAGGACTTTACTAAATTAGATTATGGAACCAATTGGAACTGGACATTAGATATTCTGGAGTCCAATTCTCTCGTTTTTTTTCCAATGAGGAAACTTAGACCTAAGAGGGAAAATGGCTTTAAGAACTAGGGCTTCAGTCTAAATTCCCTGACTCAGAGTATGCTCCTTAATTCCAGTGTTTTGAGATATTTTTAGATTGTGATGTTGTTATTCCATAGATCATTTAGCCTCATTCCCTCCAGCTTCACATCATCATTTGAGGAACATGTTCTCTCTGTTTTTAAGCAAGTCACTGATAAAAATGTTGAACTGAAAGCCTCTCTCTAGTTGATTCTGACCCTTAAGCAGGGCCATAAGTGTATATTCTGATGCTTGGGGGGAGGGGGGATTGACTTTGATCCAAGGGACAACTTCCCAGCATGTCTTGGGGGTCCTGGTATCCATGTTACCTTTCTCCCTATCCTGAATGATGGAAAGAACTGCATCCTGGTCAAGAATTATTTCCTTTTTTTTTTCCTTTTCACCCTCAGTGCCTAACTGTATTTGGGACACAATAATAGCTTAATAATACTTTTTAATAGTTTGGTTGAGCCTTCCAGCCAAGCCACTGACCCCAGGGAGTCTATGATCTCAGATGCCCTCTCTCCTTAAGATGCTCACTGTTTTTTTCGAGTCACATTGATGCTCTCTTGGGTGGAATGAAGAAGGATATCCCCTTCCAGGAACATCCTAGCCTCATAGGTGGATGGATGATACTCAGGGGACTGCTCTCCAGGTAGCTGCTTATACCCAGGCTTCCTGGGAACTGCAACACAGGAGCCATACTCAGTTTGGAAAATCAACACTTTATCATTTCTCTTCCTGGGAACATCCAGAACTTAATATATCCTGCCTTTCTTTTGCCCTCCTTTCTGGATAGAATAACATTAGAGTCAGCATTATATGTCAGTACCCTGGGATGAAGTACTAGATGCCCTGCCCAAATTACATCTCTGACTTCTCATACTTCCCTCACAGGTTGCCATGAAGCTGAAAAGAGATAATATATGTAAAATGCTCTGAAAACCTTAAAATCTAATGAAACAGTCCACTATTAGAGGCAGCGTGATGAGGTAAATTGCTTTCTGGGTTTGGAGTCATAAAGAACTGGATTCACATTCAGCCTCTGAGCTAAATAACGCTGGGCAAGTCTCTGTGTGCCACAGGCAATGTCCAAAGATTTATCTATTATTGTTCAGTTGTGTCTGCCTCTTCCTGACTTCATTTGGGATTTTCATGGCAAATACATTGGAGTGGTTTGCTATTTCCTTCTCTGGCTCATTTTACAGAAGAGGAAACCGAGGCACACAGGGTGAAATGGCTTGCCCAAGGTCACCCAGCTAGGAAGTGTCTGAGGCAGGATTTGAAATCAGGCTCCATCCCATGATACTCCAGAACTGAGACAAGAGACAAAATTATTTTCTAGTCCACCTGGGAAACACTACCATTTACCATGTGAAGCCTAAAGAAAGACTATACATCTCCTTAAAATCAGAAGATTTTAACTTCCCTGGAGACTCCAGGCCTGGCACTTTATCCCTGGCACCACCTCGATGCCCAGGATTTATCTTCTTAACCACAAAGAGGTTGTGATCTGGGGAGATTCTTCAATGGACAGATTCCACACCAGTTTTCCTCCAGAAGAAATCACATATCTCTCATGTGATGACTTTATCTTTGTATCTCTAGCACCTTGCACATATTAAGTCCTTAATAAGTATTGGTTGAGTGGAATTGAATTGAGGTGGAGATTGAAGTCCTGGGAATGGTTGATAATAAAATCTAAGATAACTGAGTCCTTTTTATCAATAATATCTTTTAATAGGCTCAGCTAGGATGAAGGGTCCTGGTTGTCTCACTCCCCCCTGAAATGTTTATAATACCTCTCACTATCTCCATGTAAATGATGACCATTCCAAAACAACTTTTCTTTCACCTAGTTTTTTTTTTTTTGTTTTTTTAGATTCTGTGTAATCTTTAATAAGAAGTAAACTCTCCTCATGGATGGGGAGATTAGGGAGGTGCTTGAATATTGGTTGAATAAATGTGTAAGGTTACTGATTGATATAAGGACAATTAGAACTGAGCAAAAGTGGACTCATTGGCAAGACATTCCCTCCTCCTGGAAGTTTCCAAGAAGAGATTGGGTAACTACTCATCAGAGACATTAAGAGAGCTCTGTTCAGGTACAGGCTGAACTAGATGCTTTCCTTCCAGCTCAGAGACTCTGTCCCTATTGCCTCAAGGTAAAATGGAAATGGACAGCTCATTCAGTTGGATGAGTAAAAAGATTAAGGGACACATTGCTGAGTCTTCATTTTGAGAGAAATGATTGTTTTTCTATTATTTTAATAACCAAATTAGGACTGAGGACCAGTTCCTCGTTTAGGGACCAGTTCTTGTAGATTAGTCAGCTTCAAAAGGACAAGGCTAATGATGAGATTGGTCTAATTCTCCAGGGAACAATTTCCTCAATCTTAGTTCTTAGTTATCCCTCCCAACCCCCATTAGGACAGTTAACTTCTTATTAAAAAGTAAATCAAATCTAAAAAATCTAGGTGAACTCCAGTCCTGAGAGCATTAGGCTCAATCCCTTGAAATCCTTATCCCCAACCTCACTGTTCAGTTGGAGTGTCTAGGTGGAGATGGATTTTGTCAAGTGCTGGAGTTTCACCATCCGAGTCATGTTCTCAGCAGGAAGAACTGAAGGCTGTTAGCCTACTTCCTCATTAAAATGTCTTCATTAACTGTTCACCAATCAAGGCTGATTTTCACCTCACAGGGGCATCTCCTTTTCCAAAGGTATTTAAGCACTGAGTGTGTCCATGTCTTGGTCTTTGGTACCAAGAGAAACCACTGATCATCCATTTAATATTTGCTAGCTTAATTAATAAATGGATTATTAATTACCCAGAAACTCTATCTCTTGGGCTTTTCGTTCATCTCAGTTTCCCATAATGTTTGGAACAAAGAGAAAATCACTCATTGGGAGACACTGTCTGGACTAGATCCCCCAAAAATCTGTGAGTGGTGATGGAACTAAAAGAGATCTCTGATGAGGAAGGAAGTGATCTATCAGCCCACATGGGGTGGATCCAAGAAAGTGAGCAGCACAAGCACACCTAGGGGCATTTAGAAATAGAACTACGATAGAGAGACCATGTGGAGCAAGATGGCATGATGTCCCAAAACATGGATTCATCCTTGGTCCATGAGAGTCCAGAAATGAGACAAGAGGCTTCAATTATTCTGTAGTCTGTCACAAAATTATTGGCAGATGGCAATTAAGGGGGACACTGATTTTAACTTCCCTGGAGCAACAGGAGCTAGAGCCCACTTAGTCATAGAATGTTTTTAACACTTGCTTTTTTTTTTTCATTATTTGCAGTGTTTCACATTTATTAATTACACAATTTTTGTTTGTCTTTCCTATGGCTTAGTTCATAGCAAACAATTGGATGGGACAACAGAGACTACTTCAAACAAATAGAGGAGCCGCCTTTCTGCTTCACTCAGTTTAGTTGTTGCCATTTTGTTCCCCTAAGGGGAAGGATGAATGGGAGGTGAAGACATAAAGAAGCAGAAGATTGATTCCCAATTCTTTTTCTGACCTCCTATTCTACAATGCCCCACCAGGATCTACATACAGGGTTCTGATGTAGACATCAGGAGGCCGGCCACTGTTTTTTGAGTGAGGATGCTGATACGGAGTGATAGGAGAACAGAGGACCATTCCTAGCTGGCAGATCCATAAGACACTTTTCTGGAGCTGACTGTCTTGTTTAGACAGTTGGGGGTGGGAGGATAAGGTCTGCAAAGGGAAGAAGGGAGAACAACAGCCTTCTTCTCAATTCCCACCTTTGACCTCAATCCTGATTTGTATGTTATTTTGCATGAGATTTACCTATGGCTCAAATGTACAAATTTCCCAGAAGCCATTGTTCTTGCTGGTTCTTTCCATTAAAACTAATATTTTTGCCTCAAAGGAAAACGATCCATTTATTTTATACCTAAAATCTTCCTTAGTGGATAGGTTGGGCAAATGATATCATCCCCGTTTGACAGCTGAGAAAATTGAAAACCAGGAAGTAAAAAGACCAATATAAAACATGGTAATGGCTGGAACATAGTGAGGTCTAAAACTCTTTGGGCAAGGGAAATCATGAGGTTGAAAGAGGTCTTTTGGGGTTGGTTCTGACCTGGAAGGAGACCCCCACCCTTTGTGTTCTGCCAGTCAAATGACCAGACAGAGGTAAATAAATAGTTTGTTTATTAGTAATATGTTACATTATTAAAGTGCATCAAGAGGAGACATAGCAGACCCAAGATTGCCAGATTCCCAGGCCTGGGCCCATAGGGCACAGAGGAAGAAGGTTGCCTGGGCTTGCTACTGAAATGGTAGACCAAGGGCACTGGGACCCCCTGCTCCAAAGCCCTGGAGAGTAGGTGCTCTAGCCTTCACAGCCCCAGGGAGAGCTCCTTCTGGGATTCACAGTTTATCCTAAATTATAATATGACCTGAGCTGAAGGCATGAACCCGGATGGAAGCGCAGCCCTTGGGGAGGGGACAACAGAGGGGATTAGAATGGGACGCCCCCTTCTCACCCCCAACCCTCAACTCCAAAGGCCAACTCTAGAGGCCCAGGCCCTCATTTCCCATGAGGACCAAACCCCTTCTAAATGAACACCTTGAAATCTGGACCAGTGATATTCCTTCATTCTTGTCCCACCCCCCACCCCCAACCTTTCCCTCCCAAATCATTTCCTCAGCTCCCAAGTCACGGGGAATACCTGCCCTATGACTGCCATCCTGGGGGGACACCCAGCTGGTTTGCTTGGTCTCTCCCATTAGGCCTGGGGCTCCCTGGGGATGGGGACTGTTTCTTTGTCCTGCCTTCCTAGCCCCGAGTCCGACCTCCCTCCTGGCCCTTCCAGGCTTTGGAGGAAAGGTCAGGCTCCAGGAAGTCTTCCCCAGGTCCTCCAGGACCTCAGCAGACAGTCCTCCTCCTCTGTCCCCACCCTCTCCCGCCCTCCCTCTCCCCCTACACTAAACCTTCTCAGGATTATGATTCCAACCCCAGGTGCCCTAGGCTGGGTCACCTAATCCCCACCCCCACCCCCACCCTGCCCCTCATTGTTTAAGTTTCATTTGGATGCAGTTGGAAGTTGTCAAACTTAAAATAAGCTAAACAAATACAAATAAAGTCCTTTCCGGAGGAAAGGAAACTTCCCTAAATAAACATGCAAGCTTCAGAGGGCCCTCCCTTCCCCACCAAAAGGGGAAGGGACCCACCCAGGACGTCTGGATGGTGCACCCTTGCCCAGGTGCACCAGCTTGCCCTGGGCCTTCCCCGGGGAGAGGGGCCTGCCCAGGGAGTTGGGCAGGGGCAAGATGGAGCAGAGTCCAGCTCTGGCAGCTAGGGCACAGGAGGACCAGGGAGGTAGGCGGAGCCCGGGTGCCAGGGCTCCAGCAGGGGGGTGGCTGGCCCCTCTCCTTCAGTCCGTTACCCTCCCGCCCCTCACCCACACACACCCAATGCATAGAGTCAATATAGTTTCCAAGTAAGATTCACCTTTGGCAAGCTCTTCCCTTTGGCCCCTGAAGGAGAACCCGTGGCTCTCCTACAGTCGCCCAGAGTCCGGCTCCTTCCCCTCCGTCCCCTCCATTCTGTTCTGGTGGATGCTGCCCCCTTTCCATCCCGAGACCCCCGAGGACGGCTCTCCTCGAGCAATCAGCTCTGCTCTTAGACACTCTCAAAGGGAGAAGGTCCCGGAGCCCATCGCCATCCTCTGAGCGATCTCCTTCCTGACCGTCTTCTCACCTCCAGCACCCCCATGGGCAGCCAAGACCAGACCTCTTCTGGGGTCCTCAATCCCTTGCCCCACCCCCACCCCCATGCCTACCAAGAAGACCTATGGCTCAGAAATGTTCATTCCCCTGAAGAAAGTGGGGGAGAAGCTCTCTGCTCCCCCAGCCCTCGCCCCCGGGGGGAAAGGCAAGGCTTGGGCCTGTAGCAGTTGGAGGAGGCGCCTGGGGTGGGGGGGCAGAGGGCATCTCCCCAGAAGTGGCAGAAGAGGGAAGGAGCAAGCCACAGAGTCCCACACCCTGAGAAGGAGGAGGTGCCGGGAAGAGGGTCAGAGTGGAGCCTCCTTAATGAGCCAGCAGGACCAGGGCCAGCGCCAGCAGGAGGCCCCAGGCCGGGCCCGGGCTCCCCGCGGTGCCGCCCATCAGCAGGTGCTCGGCCGTGGCTTCCTTGCGGAGCTCCCACTCCACGGCCACGCGGCTGTAGGTGCCCTCCTCGGCCTGGCAGCGGTACAGGCCGTACTGCTCGTCCGTGAGCTTCTCGATGAACAAGATGCAGTCCGAGTTCTGCCAGCCGGGCTCGCAGCGGTGCAGCTTCTTGTCCCCGTGGTGCCAGGAGTACGTGGCGTGGTGGGATTCCACGGGGCAGGTCAGGTAGTAGCGGGAATTGCGGGCCAGAATGACGCTCTGCGCCTTGTTAGGGTCCTTCTCTGCGGAGGAAATGATCCGCCCTTGTGAGACCGCCCAGTAATGCGAAGGCAGGGCCGCGGGCACCGGCGCCCTGAGGCTGGGCGGCTGTGGGGACCCGGTGAGCGGCCCAGCTCTCTAACGTGCTGGAACTACTTGTCTGGCCCAGTTCTACCTCCAGCCTCCCTCATGCAGGCGGCCCCTTCAAGCCCAGCCCCAGGTGGGAAACCCTGCTTCCTCTCAGGGTCTTGGCGTGGGCGTGCAAAGTAATGTCCTCTGAGTGGGCCCGGCCCGTGGGTCAGCTCTCTCACACACACTCCCTCACCCACTCTCACACACACACACATACACGCACACTGACACACTCACATACACACACACTCACACTCATACATTAAAACTCAGACACACTCATTCATTCACACTCCCTCATTCACACTGGCACACTCACACTCCACACACTCACACTCACACTCACTCCCTCATTCACACTAACACTCACACACACTCACACATGGGCTGCCTCAGGACGGCGGGTGTTCAGGGTGGCCCTTGTGCACTGTCTGTTCAGCCTCCCTGGGACTTAGCCCAAAATGCCCGAGTCATCCCCACGGGACTCCATGGGCTGCCTCCCTACAGGGTTAGAACTGTCTCCTTTCTGTGTCCCTGCACCAATACGTGGCGCACAGTGAGCACTTAAATGCTTTTACCTTCCCTCATCCATCCATCCGTCCATCCATCCATCCATCCCACAATGGGACCCCCTGAGGACTGTCTCAGTTCCCCTCCAGACTCAAGAGTGGGACTTACCCAGCTTAGACGAAGGACATTCTGTGTGAGGCTCATTGGGACCCAGAGACTGTAACAGAGGCCTAGAGACCAGATGGCACAAGGGTCACACAAGCAGGAAGAGAGAGGGAGATTCCCGGCCCCCCCTGCATTTCCCAGCCCCCGGCCCCAGAGCCTCCACTCTTTCTAAAGGCTCCCAGAAAGTCTCAGCCTCCCTCCCTCCAAGGCCCTGCGTGATCCCCAACAGTGGAGCCAGAACAGCACCAGCTGTCACATCCCAGAGAGATAGATGCAAGGGCCATTAAGGCAGCCAATGACCAGGCCAGGACGTCTCATAGGTAGGACTCTGAATGCCAAAGCTGGCCCCCTATCCACTAAGCTCTGTCTCTCTGGTAACAGATTTGGGGGGTGGGGGGAAAGAACACAACTGGACTTAGAATTCCAACATTACTGGAAACTCCAATAAGAAAACTCCTTCCTCCAATGCAACCCAGAGCCTAACCAGCTGCCTAAGGCACAGAGAAGGAAAATAACTCCCCCAGAGCATCAGAACCAGGATGGGCAAGAGGCAGGGTGCAAACCTTAGAAGCCAGTTCTCTGCCTACCAGGCTACACTGCCTCTTTGTGCCGGATACTGACACAAAAAATAAATAAATAAATAAATGAATAAATAAGACAAACCAGTCCTTGCCTTGAGACATTTCCATTCTAATTCATTTTTCTGTTTCTCAATCAATTAAAAAAAAAAGATTCATTTCAAAAACTCCTTTGTTTCATGGACTTGTTTCCACATCAACTAAAAAAAATCATGTTAAAAAGTCCTTCTTCTTGGGGATGGCTGTCTGGAAGGAGGAGGGGGGAGGATTCTGAGAAAACGCAGGGGGTCTTAAAAACAAAAGCTAAAAATAAAAAGTAATTGTAAGAAATAGGATTCATGATTCCTGGAATGGCCACCTCCCGGGGCAGGCTGTCTGTCCACATGGCAAGTATTTTTGTGCGATGGTGGTTAAGGAGATCCAAAGGAGAGGCTCGGTGGACACCCAGGGGAGCCCCGGGGGGTCATACCTACCCTTTATACTTGTAGATGGAGACACACTGGCCATTCGTATCATCCCAGCCGCAGTAAGGGTCCCGGGCCATTAGGCAACCCTGGCAGCCCCCTCGGTACTCGCTGCACAGGTCCAGGGGCACCTGGCTGACCTCCCACTGAGAGTTCACATACAGTTTCATCTGAAAGAGCAGCAAGTCCCCAGGTTATGACTCTCCATCTCCTAGGAGGGCTCCTCCTTAGGCTAGTAGCCCCTGGGGAGTGGAGGAAGGGGAGGAGGTCACCAGCCAGAGCCAGGACCCACAGCAGAACTGGACCTCACCGTAACATTGTCCAGGGTCATGGACTGGATGGTGGCTGGATGGTGATGGAAGGGCTGGATTTCCATGATGTTAAAGGCACCATAGTCTGACTCCACCACCTTATGGATCGTCCCTTTGTCTGTAGAGAGAAAGTGGGGTGGGTGGGGGAAAGGGCAGGAACCAAGAGGAACGACCAGGGAAGGAGGGGAGAAACAGAGGGAAAGGGAGGGAGGAGAGAAGGAGAGAGGGTGAATTAGGGGGAAGACATCCAGCATCCTGGAGACTCTGAGCCCAAACACCCTTTGCTCTATCTTGGGCTCATCCTCCATGGCTCAATACGGGTCAGGAGCCATGTGAGTGAGTATGCAAGAAGGATCAGGGAAGGGAGGGCAAAGAAAAAAGAGAAAGGCCAGGTCACGGGACTGCTGGTGGTAAAGGGGAGCAATTAGGTCCTGGATTGGAGGAGGTGCTCCCTGCCTCCGGGACCTCCACCCAAGAGGGCTGGGGAGGCTGAGCTGGGTGCAGGTGGGGAGGGAGTGATGGCAAAAAGCCTGGACCTAGAACAAGGCTCGTAATTGGGGAGGGGGGACTGACAGAGCCATAAACTGCACCCACAAAGTCTCTTAGGGCATCAGCGTGGGGCGCTGGGAAGGCTCCTGACCTTGTCCCAGAACAAATCCAAGACCAGCCGCTTACTCATTTGGGGCAAATGAAGGGATTTGGGCCTCATTAATCAAGGGAATGATTAATTAAGGTCACTACCTCTAGGCCCTCTTCCAGTTCTGGAGAGAGCATCCTATCCTCCTGTTCTGGCCACAGCAGGAACGCTGTGTCCATTTCTAGGTAGGAAGGACAGGCTAGAACAAGGAGGAGGGGACAGGAGAATATGGCACCAGCTGAAGGAGTCTGGCCCAGTTGGAAAGGCAGGGAAGAGCACAGTCGGGACAGGAGAGCTATCTTCAAATATAAGATGGACCGTGTGTTCCATTCTCCAGAGGCCAGAACTAGGACTAGGAGACAGATTTTAGAGGAAAAACCCAAAGTTCTTAACAACAAAATCAAAAATGGAATGGGTTGATCTGGAAGGTAGTGAGTTTTCCATCACTGAAGTCTTCAAGCAGACATTTAACCACTTCCCTGCCTCCTATATGGTTTGGAAAGTCCCTTTCAGCTTTGAAAGTCTGTAATTCTCTAGTAGCTGGTCAAAGGGTCTGACCTCTCTACTCCACTCCCCCCTTTTTTTTTCTACTTAAGACAATAAATTTTTATTTTAATTTTTTGCCAATCACATTCAGTGGAGACCGAATGTGGGAAGAAGCATAGTATTTTCATTTTTTTCTTTGTTTCTTTCTCATGGTTTTTCCTCCTTTTGGTCTGATTCTTCTTGCACAACATGACAAATATGGAAATATGTTTAAAAGGATTGCACATGTTTAATCTATATCAGATTGCTCACTGTCTTGGGGAGAGAGGAAGGTAAGGAAGGGAGGGGGAAAACTTTGGAACACAAAGTCTTACAAAAACGAAAGCTGAAAACTATCTTTATGTGTATTTGGAAAAAAACAAAATACCACTGGGGAAAAAAAAAACTTTTTTAAATTAAATCCACATCTTAATTCCTAAAGGTCCCATAACTAGGAGAAAGGTCTAGTTCTTAAAGGGGATGTAGAAAGCCATGGAAAGCTTGAGACTACACAAAAACCAGAATGGGTAGAATGAACAAAAGGACTAAAGACTCATGATTTCTCGGTGGTAGTAACCCAATGGATTTGGATTCAGAAGGATCTAGGTTAAAATTCCACTGTAGCCTTAAGGTCCCATATTTCTCTGTGCCTCAGTTTCTTTATCTGCAAAATAGAAGAATGGTCTCTAAGGTCTCTTCCAGGTCTAAATCTATATCCTGACACCAAGTTCTTCCTGGATCTGGGTCCAGGATGTTCTCAGTATTAGAGCTCACGGAATCATTATGACAGAATGGGAATACTAAATTTCAAGTCAAAGATGCCAGTTCTGATGCCCACTCTCTACCTCTGCTTAGCTTAATTTCCATGACCTTCACTTTCCTCATCTATTAAATAAAGAGATTGGACTAGATAAGTTCAAGGCTATTTCCAGTTCAAATCCAATGAACCTAAAGAAAGAACATCAGATTTTAGGTCGGTAGCAATAATCTGCTCCTCCCTCTCATTTTGAAAATGAGGAAATTGGTACCCCAAGATGCATGAGATGAGACATGAGTTAATACAGAACCAGGAACAGAATCCAGACCCACTACACTCTCTGTGACCCACTATGTCAGAGTAGAACAAACTGCTAGAGATCACCTAGGCCATCCCTCTGCTTACAGGCCAGCCCTAACTTCCCCTGCCATCTGCCCTACTTTCCTAACAAAGTCCTGTTTTCTCTGTCTACCTCACCAAAAACAACCCCCCCTTTCCAGGAGCTTCCTTCCCTCTCCCAGCCTGAAATAACCTCTCTGAAAGTCTGATGACTTCTCCATTTGATCCCCCTTGATCTATGTGGCCCAATGACCCTTCTTTGGAACTGAAAAAGGGAAGTCAGAGTGGAAAGGGGGACGTCATAGAAAGCGGCAGGCAGGCGGGCTGGGGAGGACTGCCAGGACCATGAGCTTAGGTCTATCCAGGGGCCATCCAGAGCACATCAGCTGCTTCTAGACAGCCCAGAGAACATGGAGAGCTGGAAAGCTCATTACATTCTCCACAGGAACTCCAAGCCCAATTAAGCTGATTTTCCCATTAAGATTGTACCCAACAGAAACATTGTGTGATGATCAACTTTGATCTCTTCAACAATACAGTGATCTAAGACAATTCCCAAAGACTCATGATGGAAAATGCTATCCACATCCAGAGAAAGAATGATGGATCTGAATACAAAGCAAGCAGGCTACTTTACTTTTTTTTTTTCTTTCCCATGATTTTTCCCTTTTGCCCTGATTCTTCTTTCATAACATGGATAATACAGAAATATGCTCAACATGATTGTACATGTATAACCTATATCAGATTGTTTGCTGTCTAAGGGAATAGGGAGGGAAGGGAGGAAGGGGGGGAATGGAAATCAAAATCATATAAAAGTAAATATTGAACATTTTTTTAAATTATTAAGGATGATGAAAAATGGAAAGAAAAGACTGTACTCGGGGCAGCTGTGGATCAAGCTGGTAGGATAAAAAATTAGGACAAGCAGGACCTGCTTGCCTGATGATCTGGGAGAGGACCAGAAATCAAGCTATTTTGCCCACAATGGAAGGAATCACCTTAGGAAGCCAGTTCGGGAAGCTGGAAGCATCAAGGTTTGAGTTGAGGGGCAGGAAGGGAGTGGAGATCTAGACTTAAGATTTCATCCAGTGGCTTCCCAATTTCCCTTTTAGAATGACGGAATTCCCAAGTTAAAAGGAACCATGAATGCTTGCTGCATTGCACCGTTTTGGGTTGAACTGAATCAAAATCACAGAATTGGGATATCTGAAGGAAACCCTAGAGAACAGGAATTTGAAACTGTGGGTTGAAATCTCAGCTCTGCCTCTGACTTGGTAACCCACAGGGTAAGGGTTTGGCTTTCAAAGAATCCCTGTACATAGGGTTTGCCTCCTTCACCTGGAGCAATCATCAGCTCCAAAAAATACAGTCTCTCTCTAATCAAAGGAGCCTCTGTACTATCCCCCTCCCATGCTATTCCCCACCTCCCAGTTTTTGACAAGCAGTTCCCAAGTCTGAATTGTTTTCCCTCCCTCTCTCTGCTTCTGGGAATGACTAGAATCCTTCAAGGGCTCATCATGCTGCTGGAGGGTCCCTTTGCTCTCTTCCTTCCTCAAATTACTCTCTATTTACTTTAAATCTATTTTCTTTTTATTTATCTGGGTTTGTGCTATTTCTCTCTAATACAATGAAAGCTCCTCGAGAGTGAGAATATTTTTTTTAAAACATCCTTATAACCTTGGGACTCTACACTGGTCCATAGTAGGCTATAAATGCTTGCAAATGGAACTGAATTGAACTGAAATAATATATATTGTAGTGGGAGTCTGCCCCGATTCTTCCTGCATCATGCTCAAGCCTGGATGTTCACACAGGAATTAATCATTCTTATCACTTAAACACACTTCCTTCACAGGTCTTCAAGGGGACTTCAAGGTCTTTTTTTCCCAACAAATTGACTTTTGGAATGGTCCTTATTTATTTAATTGCCACAGGGCTTCCAGCTGCTTTGGTTCATAGAATCTTAGAATTCTTGAACATTCAAACCTAGAATTCTAGCATGATCTGGAAGAGATGGCCAGAAACTGTCTCACAATGTAAAGGATGCTGGATTTGGAAGCAAGAGAAGGTGAGTTTGAATCCCAACTCCATTGCTCATCAGCTCTATGACTTTGGCCAAGTCTTTGAAGGAGACTCATCATTTGACAATAAGAGTATTTGGCTTTAATCGTATACTCCCCCATTTTTCAGATCAGGAAACTGAGGCCCAGAGCAGTTCATGGCCTTGTCCAAGGTCACACAGCTGCCAGGAGTCTGACCCACCCTCCAGGCTTCAGTCCACCACATCACAACACCACCCCCCCCCCCAGGTCAGTCTACAAGGTCTCCGTCTTTTGTTTCCTTTGGAGGTGTTTTGAATTCTGATGGGGGCTCAGGGCCAGGAAGGGCAATGGCTATTCTGGTCACACTCCCTTGTGTCCTCTGGACTGGCCTTGTCAAAGAAAGAACCCAATTCCCCTCAAAGGCCCGTTTTCCAGGAGGCTGAACAATAGCCCTCCTGAGTGGTCCTGAGTTTCCTGGCTGCTGTCAAGAGAGAACTTTGAGGTTTGTAAATAGGAGGAAATCAGACAATGTCCCAGCTGAAACAATCCCAGTAAGTGTACTATAAAAATAAGTTTCGTTATAAAAATAAACTCTCTGCAGAGGCCTACATTCAACTGAAACTCTTTAGTCACCTAAAGGAAATTCTGTCCTAAGGGCTGGGGGTGGAGAGGGGAGAGAGAGGAGACTCTAGTTACAGGCTTCTTTCTCCTGAATTCAACTCAGTTCAATTCTACAAGCTCTTATTGAGCCAATGTGCCAAGCACTGTGCTAGACCCTTGAGATAAAATGAAACAAATTCTATCTTCAAAGGGTTTACCTTCTGTTCAAGGGAAACAACAGGAACACAGATAAGCAAATACACCAACTATTGCCTCAAGGATTCCTCTGTTTAACTTTTAAATCCTTGCACAATCTAGCCCCAACCTACTTTTCCAGTCTCACTGGACATTAGTCTCCCTACCCTTGTAGGTACAAACAAAGGAGCCTTCCCTCTGCTTCCCATTCATCCTACTCCATCATCCATCTCCATTTCTCTGCACCCACCCCTCTCCCCCAACCCTGTTAGATTACATTCTCTCTCTTTACCTTTACCTTCTCCCTTCAAGAAACATTTCAGGTACCACCTTGTGCATGATATCCCCCTATTACTAGTGCCCTCTCTGCCAAACTACCAGGCATTCGTCTTTATTAATCTTATATTATTGCTGGGTTTATTTTTATATGTATTTGCTTTCCCTATTCAAAAGTAAGCAGTTTATGAATAAGAATTGCATAATTCTTTGTACTTTTATCCCTAGTGTCTAGGTCATTGTGATTATTAAATTAAT
Organism: Myrmecobius fasciatus; assembly: GCA_023553655.1. Classification (NCBI taxonomy): domain Eukaryota; kingdom Metazoa; phylum Chordata; class Mammalia; order Dasyuromorphia; family Myrmecobiidae; genus Myrmecobius; species Myrmecobius fasciatus. The sequence continues at coordinate 486,951 of JAJPUD010000720.1, forward strand.
TTTAATTTTTGTGGCATTTATTAAATTTATTGGTTTAATTATTTATTATTGAATTCATTAAATGCATTATTAACTGTTTGGTGATTGTTAATTTATTAGGAAAGGAACAAAGAACTAAGGAAATCAGGAAATATTTCTTCTGGGAGATGAGACTTAAAAAGAAGTGGGGGTTCCAAGTAGAAGTACAAAGGAAGAGCATTCTGTATATAGGGAACAAAGAACCAGGACAAGGTTATGGCCAGAAGAATTAATGTCCTGTAAAGGGAACCACAAGGAGGCCATTTCAGCTGGTGGAGGAAGGGACAAAGAAGTAAACAGAGAGGAAGCATTACTGTTACTCCCTCCCTGGGGAAAGAGTCAATAAGGCTTTGTCCTTTGTCAAAGACAGGAAGAGTCCTAGCAGCAGCCAGATGTACCCACTCCACCCTAGTCCCTTGAGTCCAAGGAGCCTGGGACCCCCAAACCAAACTCTGCCCCAACACCATCCCAACTTTCTGGCCAAACTGTCCCAATACCACCCCAACCTTCTGGCCAAACTCTGTCCCAACATCACCCCAACTCTCTGGCCAAACTCTATCCCAACATCACCCCAACCTTCTGGCCAAACTTTGTCCCAACATCACCCAAACCTTCTGGCCAAACTCTGCCCCAACATCACCCCAACTCTCTGGCCAAACTCTGTCCCCACATCACCCCAACTTCTGGCCAAACTCTGTCCCAACATCACCCCAACTTTGACTCTGGAGGGGGAAACTAGTTTAGCACAAGGTGTTGACCTGGGCTGTCCTTCCATAGAAACATGGCAGAAGAGATCAGTCAACAAATATTCATTAAGTGCCTACTGTGTGTCAGGTACCATGCAAAGCTCCCGTCCCAGGCCCAACAATCAGGCTTTACCCTGAGGTATGTCCAGAGACCATTTAGTCCATTGCCCTGGCTTCACCCTGAGAATCTCAAGAGCTGGGCAGTCAACTAGCCTAACCTTGACTTGCCCAGAAATCCTCCCCACTACATCTTTTACAAGTGGACTCAGGGGATATCTGCTTAAGCTCTCTAGAACTTCCAAACTCTCCATCCTTCACCTTTATCTCCATAGAGAACGTCTCACAAAGAGGCAGCACACAGCAAGCACTCAAATACAGGGATGAGGATGATGAAGAAGTAGCTTAGTCAATAAGCACTTATTAAGCACCTACTATGTGCTAAGAGTGGGAGATAAAAGGAAACTCTTGAGGACTTTGCAGTTTAAGAAGGAAGACAAGAGCCATTAACTATAGACAGGCTAAGTTGGAAGAGTTCAGGAAGGCTTCTCATATTCTCAAAGATGGGATTTTGGCCGGGCCTCCAAAGAAGCCAGAAGACGGAGGTCAGCTCGTGGAAATCATCCCAGATCTGCTTCTATCACAGAACCTCAGAATAGGAAGGAACTTTGCAAAGCTTTGCTCTTGTCCAGTCATTTTTCAGTCATGGGTGACTCATGGGTGACCCCATTTGGGGTTTTCTTGGCAGAGACACTGGAACGATTTGGCATTTCCCTCGCTAGTTCATTTTACAAATTGGGAAACTGAGGCAAACTGGGTTAAGTGATTTGCCCAGAGTCACACAGCTAATAAGTATCTTTGGCCAGACTTGAACTCACGATGATAAATCTTCCTGACTCCAAACTCTCCACATTGCACCACTTAATTGCCCCTACTTCAGAATCCTGGATCAAAATCCCCTCTACAGCTTCCATGGTCAAAGACCATTTGGCTCCTTGCACTTGGGGATGAATTCTGCTCTAATCCGCAATAACTTGTCCCTAATATTGAACCTAAACCTGCCTCTCTACAGCTGTTGCTTAACCATGATTCCAAATTCTGCTTTTCTAGGACAAGGTAGAACAAGCCTCTTCCATATGACAACCTTCCAAATACTTAACGACAGCTCAGGCTTCCCTTTTCCAGGCCACCCAGCCGCAGCACCCCCACCTGCACCCCACCTACGTGGAATCATTTCCACTTCCCTCACCAGCCTGGCTGCCCTGTGGACATGTTCCAGTCTGTCAATGCCTTTCCTAAAACATGACATCCAGAATTAAAACAATACTGGAAATGTGGTCAGGTCAAACCGGAGGACAGACTCTGCACTCGACCTGTTCTCCCCTCGGCTCATGGCTTTGTGGCTACCACATCCACAGGGGACTTGTCGGACTTGAAATTTCCTAAGACCCCCCATGTCATTTTCATAGAAGCTTCGATCTCCCTCCTGCTCTACTTCTACACGTGATTTTTAGCACAAAAGAAGGGCTTGGACAGTGACCACTGACCAGTTTCATGCAACTGGTTTCAGCTCAGTGTTCTGGAAGAATGAGATACATGGGGATCCTGATATATACAAATGTTCATTGCAGCTGCCAGATATGGCACCTGAATTCAATATGAACCCCTCATTCACATCTTCATTCAAATCGCTGATTTAAAAAAAAAAAGAGAGAGAGAATGGGACAGCTAGGTGGTGCAATGGTTAGAGCAACAGCCCTAAAGTCAAGAGGGCCTGAGTTCAAATCTCATCTCAGACACCTTAACATTCCCTAGCTGTGTGACCCTGGGCAAGTCACTTAACCTCAATTGCCTCAGCAAAAAAAAAAAAGCAAAATAAATAAATAAAAATAAAAATATAGAGAGAAAAAGCTCAAAGATAGTTCTGAGGAACTGCCTAAAAGACCATCCTCACCTGTGGCAAGGTAGAGAACTTCAAAGGTGGACCCATTTCTGGCCTGCATTTGATGCACTAAGACTTTCTTGTAGTGATATTTAGAGTGGAAGAGGGGTGTCTTCTTGACCCCAAAAGGCTCAACCCTCTGGGCCACCTCAGGATGACTATCAGCCACCTGGAACGTCTCTGTGGGTGTCAGTTCCTGGTCTGGAAGGCACTAGGACAAAGGAAAATAGGATGATAACAACAACAAGTGACACAAAAGACTTTGACATTTAATCAGCATTAATGTCTGCTCACTTGAGCCTGACAACCCTGTAAGGTGGGGAGGAACAGACCTTGCAGTCCTACTTTATCCACCAGGAGAAGAGTTTCATGGAGTGGCAGGATTAAAATCCAGAATCCCTCGATCCCAAGCCCAGCACTCTGTCCCCGTGTCTGAAGGTCGGGGTGCAGGGAGAGGGGAAGGACACTAGGGCGGCTACTCACCTTGCCTGGCCGTGGGTTGGGGAGCGTCCCACTATAGCCTTTGAGGGGGGAGGTCCGAAAGATTCGGTCTATGTCGCCAATGGAGTACACACAGATAGCCGAGTAGTTCCTATGGGAAGAACGGAGCCCTGATTCAGCACCAGGGCCAGCCCCCTGCCTCTGGTCAAACAGCTAGCCCAGGAGGCACACTTGCCACCAGCAATACCATCAGCCCCCAGGGCATCACTGTGCTCCAGGGCAAGCTAACTCCTCTCCCTCCCATCCCCACGTGGCACCCTGCATCCGAGGCCCCTCCCAGCACAGGATGCTCCCTCTGGCATCGCTGGCAGATGAGTATCCAGACCCTGTCCTCAGTAAGCATGAAACATGGCGTGCCATCTGTGTGTGCCTTCTGCCCAGGGGAGGATGGTGTCTGCTCCCAGCCCCGCTCCCTTGGAACTGGGCGCCCATGGCACCTCTTGGCCCCACGTTTGGCTCTTCCCTTCTCCCCTGGTCCTTAGAGTTCCAGCTCTGGCCTAATCATGGGCAGTGAGGCATCTGTCCCCAAGGATGCCCTATCTCCCTACCTCCCCCACACACACCCTTGCTGGTTTCCAATCGATTAGAGTGATTAAGAGGCAAAAATAAAAAAGCTGAGCACAGTAATTGAGCCTGGTGTGATAACACCCTCAAGAGACCGAGGCAGCAGAAAGGGAGCTGGTGATCCAGACCTGGCAGCCACCTCTGTCCCAGAGCCCCCACAGAATCCCAGAACCATGACTCGAGGGCAGAAAGGGAGCTCAGAACCCATCTAATCCACCTCCTTAATTTGGCAGGGAAAAAATCAGGGTGTCCTATCTCCCCACCTCAGTGACCTGTAGTCCTACCTGATGCCCTTTCTCCTGAAAACTCATCCTCCAACTATTCATCCCCTTCCTCCTTGAAACCTCCCTTTTTGAGATTCTCTCCATGCCCTCCCCAAGTCCTCTTCTCTCCTCCCTGAATTTTCTCATCCCCTCCTTTATATATCATATAAATATGACATAATAAACCATATATACATATGTACACTCATATATATATATATAAAATCATAATATTATGTCCATTTAATGTCTATATTAACAGACGGCCCCCACCTCAACAACGGGCCCCCTGTCCTCCCCACAGCGGATGATTGGCCCATGGCCACAGCCACACTGACCAGTCCCTGAGCGTGATCCTCCCCCACTCACCAGGGGTTGGAGAAGACACCATAGACCTTTGTGGAGCGCCAGTCTCCCGTGGCATTCGGGACCAGGAAGACATCCTGCAGCCAGTTGAAGTTCTTGTTGGTGTCTGGGTCGCTGCACACCAGCATGGCCTTCAGGAAAGTGTTCCACTTGGAGGCAGACAAGGAGCTTACGCCACCCCGGTCCCCCTGCTCAGGAGGAAAGGAAAAGGGGGGTTATCCCAGGGCAGGCCCTACTCCAGAGATCAGCAATCCAGCTGATCAGTGGGACAGTCCCAGGGGCTCCCTCAGAGAGGAGAAGGTCTCCCAGCCTGAGAACTGAGGAACCAGAACCTAGGGAGTCAGAGAACCTCTCTCCATGTCCCTGGGCAAGCCCCTTAATCTCCATGGACCTCAGTTTCCTCATCTGTAACATCAGAGAGTTGGACTAGAGTGTCCAAGTTCCCAGGAAATAGATTTGTCCCCCAAAGAAATTCTGAAGGAAGCAGGGAAGAGCTCTAAGTCTTTGTCCAGACCCCAGAGATTAGAGGGAATGATCCCATTGCACTAAAAGAAGGAACTTTGAGAAGCAATCCCAAGCTACCCTGCTCCCCTCCTGCAAAGTCACTGTACGTATTTGGAGCCTTTGAGACGTCCGGGCAGGTATCAATAAAAAGTGTGGAGAAATTCCCGGAGAGTCACTAAAAAGAATTCAGAAGGACCACAGTGTAATGGAATCAAAGACCCTCAGTCTCCCTTCTGTAAAATGGGAGGCCTGGATTAGGGGACCTTTCAGATCTATTGTTCTAAAATTATAGCCTTTCGCTGCCTTATGGAGAGGGTAACAATGGCCATCCCAAAACACTCCTCAGGGACCCTGCTGGAACCAGGACCCTAGGCTGAAGGGAATGGAGGGCTCATCTAAAAGTGTCCCCCAAGTGTACGTGTCACATTAAGGTTTGAGCACTGTCTGAAGACATGAGCCCGCCATGTTACCAGCAAGTGATGGAACCATGTCTACCCACCCAACTGAGCAAATTCTAAGTATGATACCGGGTAAATGGCTCAGGGGGGACATGAGAGGGGAGTACATAACATGTCCTTGTGGACAGTCCCAGAGATGAAACAGAGCTGAAATTGGGGTTCTTCCCACCTCTCTGCCGAAAAATTATTAATAAAAAATGACAATTAATATTGTGGTTTAATATTTTTATTGAATCTCACCTAAAATTTCATTGTTATGAAGAAATCTCTATAAGGAAACTTTCTCTGCCAACATTTGCTCCGAAACTCAAAGAGTTTTAGAGTTACCTAAAAGCACTGGGAGGTAATGACTTACTCAGGGTAAGGAGACCCTGGCAGGACAGGGGGTAGGGAGATGACTTCCTCATGGCACCATGACACGGTCACCCAGTGTGAGTCACAGTCAGGACTTAGGATCTTTTTTTTCCTTTCTTTAATGTCAGCTCTCTATCCCCTGGACTCTACTGCCTCCATAACAACAATAATAATAATGGTAAAACTAATGCTTCACCCTTAAACAGAGAAAGATTTTCCGAAGAGTTTCACTGATATCTCCTCATTTAATGGGCCCTTGAAGTAGAGAAGGTAACAGACTGGGAAACTGAGGCTCAAAGAGAAAGGAAACAGATTCCTGGAGCTGTTCAGTGCTGAGGCTAGACCCACAGGTCTGTCCTTCCCCCTGGACCACCCTGCCCTTCAGTACAGGGCGGGCTTGTACAGGACAGGACGGTCCTGGAGAGTCCCAAAGTCAGCAAGCCTCCCACAGAGCACCAGCAAAGCCCCCCCAAGCCAGCAGGCCCCGTGGCTGCACCTTACACAGTTGGGCCACCCTGGAGACATTCATGGGGGCCTCGGGGTTCTTGTCAGGATTGTTCTCCCGGAAAAAGTAGTAGATTTTGTCGTCATAGGTTTCATCCTGATTGATGATGGTGGCCTTGATGAACTGTGGATCTGGAACAAAGAACCGGACCCACAGTCAGCCACGATGCCCTCAGACTTCCTCCCCATTCCCCCCTACCCAACAGAGACGCCTTTCCTTCCTGAAGAAAAAGGGGCTGCATTGAGTTAGTGGGGATGGGGGTTTCTATGACAGAGATGACACTGCTGAGACCAAGGGGATGAAGGGCTCCCTGGGGGGTTCTGGACACCCTGGCAGGACACGGGGCAGCATTTTCAAGGGGCAGGGAAATGACGTCCTCATGGCACCGTGACATGGTCAAGCTTTCTGGGGTGCCTTAGCTGAGGCTCTCAGAGTCCTGCAGAGAGCAGAAGTCCTGGGCTTTTCCATTCTGGGGTAGGAGGAGCAGGAAGAGAGGGACAATCAAGGGGGAATCGAGGGCTGAGAAGGGGCCATCTTTTGCTGAGCTCGAGTCTACAATTCCTGCAGTTTGTTCCTCTTCCTCAGAGGCCCAGGACATGGGGGATGCAGCTGTGCAAAGTCACCAGCCTCAGTTTCTCCCTGATGGCCCCAGAGCCCATTCAGTGGTTCGGGGGTTCTGCTAAGGCCTCCAGGAGCCCGAGAGGGCAGATACAATGAGAGGCGGGGGAGGCCGGGCCCCTGGAGAAGAGCTTTGTTTTTGAACCTTTGATGAGCAAACCATCCGCAAAGAAACAATGACCTAATGTCCCAGGGAACAGCCAGATGCTCCCCAGATGTTTTAGCTGTCAATTGTGCCAGGGAGGCTGAGCCTCGTAATGAGGTAGTGGGAGGGAGCCTGAAGGCCTCCAGATGAGATCAGTCCTCCCCAGGGCAGCGCCAAGGCAGGCCAAGGGCAGAGAGAGGAACTCCAGACCCCTGGGGCTGCCTCCTTGGGGCTCCAGCTTGCTGACAGCACATGCACATACTGATGCCCGCCTTCTGTGTTATTCTCCTTCCACAATGCACCAGCCCCAGGGCCAGTTTTCATTTCCAGCAGGTCCCTGGAAAGTCCAGTTCGTCCCTCCCTCCCTAGCTTGGTCCCTTTCTCCCCCACTCCCACCTCATTTTGCCCCAACTAAGGCTAAGTTCCTAACACCCCCAACCCTGTGCACAGCTCTGCTCCCTAACGTGCACCCTTTGCTTGCATCTCAGGTGGGCCCTTCCTTTCTCTGTGCCCATCCAAATACCACCCACTCGATCCCACGCCCATCAGGAGCCTCCTTTAGCGCTCAGTAATCTCTCCCTGCACTGATTTCCTGTAGCCATGTATTACTGTCTGGGTCACACTAACATTCAATCACTGGCCACTTGGGGGTTCTCCAACTGTTTCATGTATATGTGAGCCCCCCAAAAGTAGAGTAGAGGAAGAATCCACTTCATCCCCTCCTGTCTCTTCCTTCTCACCTTCCCATCAATTCCAGTCCTGTAGTGCCCACAGAGGAAGGGAGGGGAGGAAGAGGGACAGAAGGCCACAGTATGGAAGTAGCTTGATTGACTCACTCTGCATGACCATGTCACTGGTATATAATTCCCGCTCTCCTCCGATGCGCCGGAACCTCGGGATCTTGCCATTGTATTCCTGCTTTCTGATTGTGGAATACACCTGGTCATCTGCAATTGGGATGGAGAGAAGGCCCCTCGTCAGCCATCACTATCCCTAGACCCTACAAACTCGGAGAGGTTATGGAGGCTTCCGGTGTCTTTCACTGGGTACAATCCCCCAAAAGACTGAGCTTTTGCAATTGTCTTTGTTTCCTTGAAGAACTGGATATGAAATACTACATAGGGTGTCAAATTTCTGAATATTATTCTGGTTAACGTTGCTGAGATTATTTCCCCTTCTTATTTTTTGTTATAAAGGGATGACTCTTTGGAAGGATGTAAAAACAAAATAACTTAATAAAAATTCACTGTTTTAACCTTAATGGCTAATGGTCTAGTTACTCAAGAGTCTCCCCAGAATTTCCAATAAACAATTCCATGCAGAGAACATTTAGGGCAGCTAGATGGCTCCCTAGTGCACGGATCACTGGGCTTAGAATCAAGACATGAGTTCAAATTCCGATTCAGATACTTACTAGCTGTGTGAAACTGGGCAAGTCACTTAACTTCTGCCTCAGTTTCTTAAATATGGATGACTATAACTTCTATTTCCTGGGATTGTAAGCATTGTCCTTATTACAGTTGACAAAGACTCTTGGAAATTGAACTGGGCCCCCGCAGATAATACCAACAGTTTTCCTTTCTCTATATTTGGTTATTTCAATAGACATTTCCTTGCTTGAAGATCATTTCCCTTTTCTGGACTCTACGGTCATAAGAACTAAGATTTCAAGCGGAAGGAGCTCTTAGAGATCATCCATCCAACCCCATTCAATTTGACAAATGAGGAAACTGAGGTGATTTGCCCAGGATGACACAGCTAGGAAAAGTCTAAAGCAAGATTCAAATCCGTCTTTCGGATTCCAAGACCAGCTCTCCACCAACTTCTCTCAAAGCGTTTTCTGCCTCTCTAAAATGAGGTAGCTGAGACCGATAATCACCAAGTTCTCTTCCTGTCCTGATCTGTGATACATCAAATGCTACAAGGTAACACAAGATATCCCAGACGAGTTTTGCTTGCCCATGGGCCAAGCTTGTCTACAAGCTTGGAAATCCCTTCAGACGGACCTCGGTCCCTCCTCCTCCCTGGAAGGGCTACGTACCACTGAACAGGACCAGGGAGTTCTCATCGGGGGTGAATGGAGCATAGCCCCGTCTTTCCCCAAGCAGAGTGATGGTCTTGTTAACCTGGGAGATAGAGAACATCCAGGGTCAGCCTGGGCCTCCTAAAGTCCTGAGCTTCCTACGTGAACATCCCTCCCCATTCTCCTGTCTGCCATGCCATGCCCTTCTGCCCCCCAAAACTCATCAGCCCCCCAACTCCATATTCCCTCATCCCTAAGCCCCCCTGGCTTAGATGAAATTGTCCTTACTTATGTCTCTGGGGTGAGTGTCTGTGTGTGGTTCAGTCTTTTATTATTTCATATACATAAATAATTCCCATTCCCCTCAGACTGGAGTCTCTCAGAGTAGGAACTCTTTCTTTTCTCCGTTTCCCAACATGATGTTAACTGGTCATTCCTTTAGAACAGAGCCCAACCCCACGGTCCCTCTCCAGCCTCTGCTTTGGCTAGATTGGCCAAATTTTCCCCAAAGCCCCAGACTGGAGCTAGGAGGGGGACCTCACCAGATTCCAGCAGCTAGGATGGCGAGCGTTGGTCCCACAAATGAGCAGCCCTTCCGCCTGCTTCTCCAAAAGGGTGATGTAGTTCTCACAGTCCTAGCAAACACAAGCACAGTGGCTTCAGGGTGGCACAAAAGAGCCACCACCCCAAAGGGTGACAGTCATATCGAGGGAAAGGGAGCCCAGACAATGGGCCCCCAACTGGTGAGCCCAGAGAGAAGAGCTAATTTGCGGGAAGTGGGTTTCTATTCAACAGAAGAATTTCCTAACAGTCAGAACTAGCTCACAAAGGGAAGGCCTGCTGTGTGAGAGGGGGTGTTCCTGGGTAACTGGGCAGTATTCGAACAAAGGCAGGACCATTACTGTCAGGTTTGCCATAGAAGGGGTTGCTGCTCTGAGCCGAGAGTTGTTCTATGATGAACAAAACGGGATAATTCTCCTTCCTGGGATGAGCTTCCTAATAATTAGAGCTCATCCAAAAAGCGGGATCTGGAGACCGCAATTCTCCTTTCACAGGAAGTACCCAAACAAGCTGGGTGGCTGCTGGTCAGAGATATTGTAATGAAGAGTTATATTCATTCCAATAAGGCTGGGGTGGAAAATGCGGAGAAAATTATGGAGATTGAATGTGGATCAAAGCGTAGTATTTTCACCTTTTGGGGTTTTTTTTTCCCCTTTTCAGTCTGATTTTTCTTATACCACATGATAAATATGGAAATACATTTTTAAAAGAATTGCACTTATTTAATCTATATCAGATTTCTTGGGGAGGGAGGAAATAAGAGAGGGAAGAAGAAAAATTTGGAACACAGTCTTACAAAATGAATGTTGAAAACTATCTATACATGTATTTGGAAAAAATAAAATACACTGAAGAAAAAATAAAGAACCATAAAAACTTTAAAAAAAAAATCATGCTCCCTGGTCTTTTCCACTTATAGCCTTCTATAAGGTCAAGGGCTGACAGAAAGAGAAAGAGGAAGACAATCTACTATTGTCCCTCTATACTAAGCAGGGAAACAAAAAACAAAAGGTACCTGATACCCTATCCTAAGTCATCAATCTAGTTCCATCCTCAAGGGACTAGGCTATGGGGCAAGAGTCAGGGACTCATCACTAGGAAAAGATCCATGGTATCTCTTAGAAGGCGGCCCTCAGACTCCTTTCCCACAGTTCTCCACATTGACAACTAATACATGTTGCTCTAGAAATTTGCTCCCCTTCCTGCCAAGGACACCTCCACTCAGTGTTCGGGGCAAAGGGCAGGGCCTCCCTGCTCCAGTGGCAGCAGGACAGGCTAATCCCAACCCCAACAGCAGCAAGGTAAGCTGAGAGAAGCAAACAAGTTGCTGCTGAGACTGTCTCCTGAGAGCACCCCTCTACATTTATACACTCCCCTTTCCCACCCACGTAACCCAAAAGACCCAGTCTTACTCACCAGCTGATTCTGGCAGAAAGCTTTGTTGGGACTGATGTACACCTGTGTCAGAGAAAGAGCAGAAAGGTAGCATTGGTTCACACTGGCCAGACCAGAGAGATCTAGAAAGAGGGGCAGGGTCCCTAAGCAGTGTCAGCTGGTGGTCAGAGCACTGACAGCCCCAGGCACACTTCTCTTATCCCTTCTCCTCCAAGCCCAAGGGACACACCTGACTGGAGGTGGAAAGAGATGACATCTCTGGGGAAAGGGAAGTAGCCATCAATTGCAGAGTTTCACATCTCTTTTCTGTTTGATTCTAAGGAACCCCTTACCTCTTAGTACTTATCTTCTATTACACTAGAAGTTCCCTGAGCCCCCCTAACAGACCCCAGAGTTTCCAGAGGGCAGAGCCCAAATTTCCTTTCTGTGTTTCTAGGGGAAACAGGAGAGCCATCTCCTCCCTGGGGTCACTGAGGAAAAAGAGGGCCCTTGGTAAACAGGAAAACCTATTAACATGAATGTTTTTAGCATCTTAGTTCAGAGCACTCATTGACACCTGGGGATCTCCCTCTTTCTCCCGAGGAAGGAGGTCCAATCTCATTTTCCAAGAGGGCAAACAGATCCAGAGGCACTCATCGATTTGTCCCTAGAGGGTCACCATGAGTCACTGACTAAACCGAGTCCCAGGCCACCAAAGTTAGGATCCTTTTTCCACCAGAAGAGGTGGGACTCATTAGCTAATGTTTGTTAAGTGCAATTATATCAGGCAGTTTCCACCCCCAGTCTCCTCCATTTGGCCTATTGTTCAGGGCTCTTCTCCCAGGGAACCATTTATGACAGATGGAGCAGGGAGGGGAAGCCAAGCCATCCCCACCCTCACCTCCACCCCCACCCTATTCCCAATTCCCAAGGGAACAGAGGGGCCCAGGGCTTAGAAGTGAGATGTTTCACCCTCCCCTCCCCCACCAACTGTAGAAACCCTCGGGGGTTTTGGCAAAGGCTCAGATGAGAAACGTTCATCTGGATCTTCCCCTTCCTGGAGGGGGAAGGAAAAGAGGGAAGAAGAGAATGAGAGGAGAGGAAAAGAAGGAACAAAGAAGGAACAGGGAGAAGAGAAAGGGATAGGAGGAGAGGGGAAGAGAAAGGAGGAGAGAAGAAAGAAGGAAAGGGGAAGGAGGGAGGAATATGGAAAAGAGAAAGAAAGAAGGAAAAGGAAAGGGAAGGAGGGAAGAAAAGGAGAAGAGAAGGAGAAAAGAAACAGAAAGACAGGAAGAGGAGAAGAGGAAAGATAAAGGAGAAAAAAGAAATGAGAAAATAGTGAGGGGAAAATGCCCCAAAAAGAGAAAGAGGCAAAGATGAAGAAAAAAGAAGGTGAAAGAAAGGGACTGAGGAGAGAGGAAAAGAAAGCAAAAGGAAAGAGTGAAGGAAGAATGGAAAGAGAAAAGAGGGATGGAATAAAGGGGAAATAATAAGGAAAAAAAGGGATGAGGAAAGATGAGGAGTGATGGAGTAGAGAAAGAAAAAGAAGAGAGAATGGGAGAGGCCTTTCACAGTGCCCAAAGTGGGCCACTCATGGTTATAGGAGTTCCAGACAAGATGGTGGGGGTGGTCTGGGAGTCGCCAATGGAGGGTGGGGGTCAAAGCTGAGAAAGAAGCACTCTGGCGCGCTTGGCCATGGGGAGGAAGCAGGGCCTTTACCGTCTTCACTGAGGCATTTTTCCCCTGGATGAAGTCAAAATGGTAGAGCTTCCCTCGGCCGCCCACCACGACAGAGTCACTGCCCAGCTCGTGATACAGCACCGTGTGGGGCTCAGGCTGTGGGAACCGGTAACTCTCCTGGCCTGCAGGGACCAGAGGAGAAAAGAAAGATTAGAGGGAGGGAGAAAGGAGAGGGGGGAGGGAGCATCACCGAGCCCAAGGTGGGGGGTGGGGAGAAGATGGCTCCTGAACCCCTGTCAGCCTTCAGGGATGGATTCCATCTGACAGCCCTGGGGAGGCCAAGTCTTTCCTCTTCACCAGTTCCCAAAGAACAGGAGGCATTTCTATTCCCCCAATTCTCCCAGTACAGGCCAACACAGTGTCAAGGGGGTGCTGTCAAACCTGGAAGAAAGGAAAGAAAGGAGGGAGGGAGGAAGGAAGGAAGGAAGGGAGGGAGGAAGGAA
>JAJPUD010000720.1:516624-530601 GCA_023553655.1 Myrmecobius fasciatus
GGAGGGAGGAAAAGAGGAAGGATCCTCACAACAACCCTTAAGATATGTGCTATATTTATCCCCATTTTACAGTTGGGGAACCTGAGGTAAACAGGCCTAGGGTCACACAGCTAGTGAATGTCTGAGGTCAGATCTGAACTTGGCTACTGGACTTCAGGCCCAGCACTCTGACCACTGCACTACTTAGCTGTCTCTCAGGGCCAGTGGTAATGGACAATATTGCCAGGGCTGCAATAGCCACCAGGTCCTGGGTATCCATCAATACACATCGATAGCCTTTTAAGTCACTCATCTAAGTCACTTCTAGCACTTTGTGTTTTAAATCTGACCATCACTTGCTGGTCTAAAAGGCTAATGTAATACAGCTCATCCAAATGGCTTTGGCAGCCAAGCTCAGTATTTCTCAGTGAAGAACTGTCCCCCTGCTTCTCCAGGTCCCCAGGAGCCTCCCCCTGCCTTCCTCCACCATCCCCCCCTTAGCTGCCCAGGGGCCCAAGTTTCAGAAGGCCCAGTGATGCAGCATGATCCTGTTGTCCCTTCCCCCCTAGTCCGATAAAATAATAATAAAATCCTAAGACCTCAGAGCTAGAAGGGTCACTAGTCCATCTCCAACCAGTAGAACAAATCCTATTTACAACAAATCAGACAAGTAATTGTCTAATTTCCACTTGGTGATTTGTGGCCTAGAAAACTCACTTCCTTCCAAATCAACCTATTTCATTAGTTACAATTCACAACTTTAGATCTGGGAGAGGTTTTTTTCATTCACCTGATACAGCCGGTCCCATTTTATAAATGAGAAAACTGAGGCACATGGAGACTGAGTTACTTGTCCGAGGTCAAACAGATAGTAAGGCAGAACCAGGAGTCTGAACCCAAACTTCTGTAAACCCAGCGCTCTCCCCATTATAACATACCTTTAAACAGATCTAATTATTTGTTTTGAGTGGCAGAGTGGACAGTGGATAAGAGACTCCATTTGTTCTAATTTTGCCCTTTAGGGACTAAAAAAAACCCAAATCTAATCTCTTTTCATATGACAGTCCTGGTAAACAGCTATCACATGCCCCCAAAGATTTCTCTTCTCCACAGTACAGGAGAGATGTTCGCAGTTCTTTCAATAAGTCCTTTCCACACTCAGTCACACAGTCCATTTTCTCACTCCCCCCAAACCAAACAAATAATCTAACTGTGATCTGAGCAGAACAGAGGAAGATGGGACTCTCCTCCTACCTAACCTCAGAGCATGGAGTCGGGGCAGCAGAGCTGAGAGCACTAGCCTTGGGGTTTGGCCGGGCAACTACTGGCAGTCAGACACTGGAAAGTCATTCATTATGCTGCCTCAAGAATCTCTCAGTAAGCTCTTACTCACAGACAGTTGTGGTCAGCTTTCCCACACCAGAAGCCCCCCATATTTACATTTACAAAATCACAAATCCTTCATGCATTTACTTAAGATCATATTTCCCTTTTTTTTTTTTTTTTAGAGGTCATATCACCATGTGGATTCCCACTGAATCTGTTGCTGGGACCACTGTCTAGCTACCTTTCCACCATCTTTTACACAGACAGTTCATTTTTCAAACCCAAATGTAGGTAGGGTTTTAGAGATTTCTCTATCAAATTTCATCTTATTAGATTAAACCCATCATTCTAGCCTGTCCAGGTCTTTTTCAATTTCAAATTCATAATCCAACTTATTCCCCCTAGCTTTGTATTAGTCACATATTTGGTAATTAAACACATCCAACTCCAATAAATATGATGAGTAAGATAAGACCAAGTATGGATGGATGGGACATTTTACTAGGGATTTCCCGGCAGGTTGATATGAGTCCACTAAAAACTCTTTTTAAAGACCTGTGATATTTGTATGTATGTATGTATGTATGTATGTATGTATGTATGTATGTATATATCTATATGGATAGATATTTGTTATTCAGAAATTTTAGTTGTCTGATTCTTCATGACCTCATTTGGGATTTTCTTGGCAAAGATGCTGGTCTGTCTTTGTCATTTCCTTCTCTAGTTCATTGTACAGATGAGAAAATTGAGTCAAAGTTAAGTGATTTGCCCAGAGTCACACAGCTAGTAAGTGCCTGAGGGTAGATCTGAACCAGAACTCTTCCTAACTCCAGGTCTAGCCTACTATCCATACCTATCTATGTACATGTGTAAATACCCATACATATATATCATCCTTCTATCTCATCCTTCTCATCACAGTGACCAGGATACAATGAGAGACTGCCAAACGTCTTGCTGAAAATCCAGTTTTGCAATAAATAAAATGGCTACCTTTGGTTATATAAAACTGGAAAAGTTTTCGGACAAATCAATGCAGTTAAAATTAGAAGGGAAACAATTAAGAAGTGGGGGGGAGGAAAGGGGGATGCTGTCACAGGTTTCTCTGATAAAGGCCTGATACCAAAGATTCGAAGGAACTGGTTCAAATATATGAGTGCCATTCTCCAAGAGATAGTTCTCAAAGAAGAAATCTAAACTATCCATAGATATTTGAAAAATGTTTCCAAATCGTTAATAATTAGAGAAATGCAAATTAAAATGACTGAGGTTCTCCTTCCCATACCCTTCAGGTTGGTGAAGAACACAGACAAAAAGGGAAAATGTTTGCTGTTGGAGGGGGTAATAAGCAAACAAATGCCTCATTGGTGGTACTGGAAATGGGTCCAGCCATTCTGAAAGGCAATTGGAAACTCTACCTGTAAAGTCGGTAAACTGAGTTTATCATTTGGTCCAGCAATACCACGACTGGAAAAATGTCTCTCTGTCCTTTTCTGGACATTGTTTTCCTCCTCCCTTTGGACTCTGCCCCTTGGTTCCTGGGCTTCATTTGGTGAGCTTTGCCCTAATCTTTTGTCTGAAACAAGATCTTCCCACATTTCCCAATCATTTCCAAGCCTCTTTCAAGTGTCCCTAGATGTTATCTTCCTCCATTATAATGAAATCTAGAAAGCAAAGATTGCCTCATTTGCTCTTCTTATTTGTACTCCAGCACTTAGCACCGTACCTGGCAAACAAAAAGCTCTTCCGAAATGTTTTATCACTCATGCACTCATTCATATTTACAAAAACATATATACCAGCTCAGTTTGTGGTGGCAAAGGATGGAAAACTGAAGAGGTTCTCATCAGCTGGAGAATGACTGAACCAATTATGGATTATTAATGTAATGGAATATTATGGCTTCTTGACAAATGAAAAAAGGGATGATTTTGGACAAACTTGGAAAGACCTGGATGAATTGGTGCAGAGAAGTGAGCAGAACCCAGAAAATATATCTGTGGATATACCCATATGCAGGACAACGAGGTGGTACAATGGGTAAAGCACTGGGTTTGGAGTCAAGAAAATCTGAATTCAGATCCAACTTCAAACACTTACCAGCTGTGTGACCCTGGGAAAATTACTCAGTTTCCTCATCTGTAAAATGAGCTAGAAAAGGAAATGGCAAACCATTCCAATTTTCTTGCCAAAACAACAACAACAACAAAACACCAAATGGGGTGACAAGGAGTCTAACATTCTCCTTCTCCCCCCGATATATAAATAAATAAATATATATATATATACATACATACATATATACATGTTTATATGTATATGTAATATATGCATATATATAATTATATATACACATGCATATGCACATACATATATGTATGTATATATACATATATATATATATGCACAATAATAAAAACACTGTAAAAGTAAACAACTGGGAAAGGCTTAAGTACTCTGATCAATGCAAGGACCAAAAGACTGAAGATGACGCAGGCTACTCTCCCTCCTGACAGAGAGATGATAAACTCAAGATGGGGGAGGAGAGACATTTTCAGACGTGGACAATGCAGGGATTTGTTTTGCTTAACTATGCATATTTTTAAACAAGGGTTTTGTTTTTCTTACTGCCAATTTGGGGAAGCAGGGAGTGCAAGGAGAACATTGTGATAGGGTTATCAAAATGAAAAAAGAAAATAAAGAAAAGGACAAAAAGGGGATCATTGAAACATTTTTTTCTAAGAATAGAAAAGAATAGAACAAAGTTCATTAGGAAATTCAGACATGCAGGACAACTGTGAAAAAATCCAGACTGAATTGATTACATACTTTTAAAAAATGACAAAATGTCCATAATACCAATTTACAGCTTCATGTGTGATTCTTTCCAGTTCGACTGGTATATGGAAATGTATCTTATTTAGTGTTTCGTAAGTTCAGAATTATTTTTAAAGATCTTTGTTAAGAAACTCAGTTTTACTATGCCAGTGGAATTAATTTCTTCTACTAGTCTAGAAATCCTGTCAAAAATGAATTGTTTAGGGGCAGCTAAATGGTGCAGTGGATAGAGCACCAGCCCTGAAGTCAGGAGGACTTGAGTTCAAATCTGGCCTTAGACACTTAACATTCCCTAGCTGTGTGACCCTGGGCAAGTCACTTAATCTCAATTGCCTCAGCAAAATAAATAAATAAATAAATAAATAAAATTAATTGTTTGAAAGGGGTTTTGCCCCATTTTCCTCAAATTGAAGGAAAATTTGCATTTTCTGTTCTCTATAATTTTCCTAAATTGGAATGTCTTTCCATTCTAGGACTCATAGTCCCCATTGATCCACTTCCTCCCTCAGTCTCTTATCTATGTATATACTTTCCAAACCATTCTCATCTGATCCTTACAATCATGGGGTGAGGTAGGGAGGACATGCATAAATATCTCCCATTTGACAAATAGGGGAAAACCGAGGTCCAAGGAAGTTAAATGTCACAAGGTATACAATGATTCAAGAAAGTGATGATTCAAGCCTAGGTTTTCTCATTTTCAGGTCAGTGCCCAACTGAATGTCCTGCTATACTCTGGATGGGGACGAAGAAGAGCCAGGAGTGAAGTAGAGTGGGCAGTGGTCTGCAGGGGCAGGAAACATTGAGATCCTAGAGCTGGGGTCCTAAGTAACAAGACTGACATTTCCCCCTCATCCTTCACAAGTTTGGGCTTGCAATGGTTGGCCATGTCAGATAGGGAAATCTTTGGCCTTGGAGCCTTAATAATTGAGCAGAAGTGCCAACCTTTCTGTACCAGTCTGTCTCTCTCTCCCTCTCTTAACTGCTAATGGAGAATCGCCCCCTATATTCTTCCCCTAACTTCACTATTGATTTGAGTTATAATCACTTGAATCCATGAAGCTCACTTTCTCCATCTATCAGAAAACCAATCAAGTCTGGTGTTTTGAAAGGTACCAAATATATGGCTCCTACACCCCAAAAAAAGCCTATAACCCAACTCTAACTCTTCTCTAACTGCCTGCCGAACACCTCTACCTGAAGGTAGAATCCAAAATGGCCAGAAGGAAGCTCATCATCTTTCCCATTAATTTTACCCCTTCCCCTAATTTTTCCTATGTCCCTGAAGTGGACCACTATGGGAGTCATTTCTGATGACATATTTCCTCTCCTTTTCCATCTGTAATGTCAAGTTCCATCATTTCTCCCTCCAAAGCCCTCCCCATTTTACCCTTCCTTCTACTCCTACGACCAACTCTCAAGGTCAGATTCTAGCAGCCCTTGCCTGGATTACCGTACTAATTTCCTCTTAGTCTCTCTGATTTTAATCCGTCCTTCCCACAGCTGCCAGAATAATCTTCCCAAAACACAGGTCTCACTCCATCAGGTATGTTGACAGAGGGCGGATCATTTTCTGATCTGAGTTCTTAAGATTATTTTCATCACAGGGCTCTGTGATAGTTTAGCATTTAGTCTTCCCCAAACAGATTCTAACCTTATTTCACCTTTGTGCATTCAAAATGCTAGACAAACTGGAGACCTGCCATTCTGCATGCTCAAGTTTCATCGCCTAGAATATATTCCCTTTCCATGTCTGACTCAACAGAATCCTTGGCTCCTTCAGGTTCAGCTCAAGTACCTCTCCTCCTTAATCTAAATGACTAAAACACAGTTCCATAGACCTAGTACTTATACTGACTTGTATACAGAGTGTATTCTCTCCCACCCCAGTAGAAAGTAAACTCCATGAAGGCAGAGGCTGTTTTTATTTTATTTTGGTTTTTTTTTTTGTTTTTTGTTCCCAGGCAGAAGTTCCTTGAACATAATGAGGCTTTGAATAAATATTTGCTGAATTGAGTTGCTTAATCTAGTGAATGAAATAAAATGAATACATGTGGCACCTCCTGGGGGAATGGATGTACCCTTAGCCACTTTAGATAATTGAATCCACACTTGCAAAGCTGCCAACTGCTGCCTCCTGGCACTATGACCAGGTTGAGAAACCTCCATTTTACTGGTTCCCCCTTCACGGCTCCTCATCCTTCCTCCTTTTCTCTATTGCCCCTTCTCTTTCTGGCAGATTTTAGGATGCCCGGAGAAAAAGGCTCGGGGAAAATAGTAGAGGGATCCAAACACCTGGCTGGCACTGCCAGAACCCATTCAGTGAGCCAAAAGCCTTTCTCCTAGGAGCATAGAATCATAATGGGCTGTCTGATCCACAAATGGGCCTTACGGGGAAGAACTAGGCAAAGTCACCAGCCCGTCATCAAAGCTGTTGCTCAGCTTCTGCCCTCCTAGGTAATAGAACAGGGCTTGCCACCCTTCCACCCTGGAGGAGGTGGCTGTCGCGGCTGTTTTGGTTTGAGTTTTTGTCCGTGGCTTATAGAGGCAGGACTATGAGAAATTAATGAATGTGCACTGGCGGGGAAGCATGGGAAAGTTTAGAATGGCTCTGCTTTCAGCTACTGACCTTGGCTATATCATAAAGGGGCTCCTGACCAGCCCCTTTATCAAGACTGGAGGAGTCTCGTGGCTGGCCCAGACTGGGGAGCTCTACTCCCCCCACACCAACCCCCCCACCCCGTGGGAGATGGCAAGAGATTCAGCAGGGACAGCATAGCCAGCTTAGGAATTTCAAAGGCCCAAATGTTCCAGCCAGAAGAGGTGCGAGTTGGCCACTTCTACAAACACTCCTTGATGTCCAGAATTTCTCCACCATCAAAGCAGCGAGAAGACAAATCAGTAGAGAGATGCGATAAAAAGAAAAAACCATTGGGGAGTCTAAAGAAATGGACACAGGAGCTTGTTGGGGGGTGATCTGCAGTTCCCGCAGCCTCTCCAATGGTTAGTTCTCATTTACCCTCCTGCCACACAAGGACTGGCAAAAAACCAGGGGATGGGCTTTGAAAGCAGCAAACACCAAACAATTGGAAATTGTTATGCCGACAAACAGCAGGCTGGGATTCAGGAGATCTGGATCCTGTTACCCCACAACCCTGGGCAAACCACTTTGCCGACCTCTCTTTGTAAAATGTGGGTGCTACTATATTGGATCTAACACATATGTTTTTAACATGCTTAACATAGATTAGATTACTTGCCATCTAGAGGAGGGAGTGGGGGGAGAGATTTTGTAGGCGTTAGTGTTCAAAAATTATCCATGCATATGTTTGTTTTGGTTTTGTTTTTTTTTTTTTGCTTTTTGCTGAGGCAATTGGGGTTAAGTGACTTGCCCAGGGTCACACAGCTAGGGAATGTTAAATGTCTGAGACCAGATTTGAACTCAGGTCCTCCTGACTTCAGGGCTAGTGCTCTAACCACTGTGCCAACTAGCTGCCCCCATGCATATGTTTTGAAAATAAAAAGCTTTAATAAAAAAAATAAAAGAATCTAGTGAAATGATACTTGGGAGCCGTGTTCTGATGCTGTGGAGAGGAAAGGCTTTGGGAGCCAAGCAGAGAGGGAGGAAACTGGGCTCAGCCCCGTCCTGGAGTCTCAGGAGCCAGAGCACCGGATGCACAGATGCAAAGTTGGGTTCAAATCTTCTCCTGACTAGCCTGTGACTTGAAGCAAGCCCCTTTCGTGCCCTTGTCTTCTGTGAATCACGGGAGGGAGTGGCTAGCCTTCAGGTCCCCTTTCTCTAAGTTCTACAGCCTTGGAGCTTGGAGGGCTTGAGAAAGAACCTGCAAGGATCCTAGAAACTTGCTAGCGAAGCCCTTTGATTTGGAGCTGAGAAGCCTTCGGTATGGGAAGGTGACAAGGCTTTGTCCGGGTACATGGGGGACTTCTCAGGGGCCCTTGTCCTGTACCCCGCTGTCTCCTGGCTTACAGTCTGTCCATCCAAACACTTATTTAAGCCCATTTCTCAGAAAGGAGTAAGCAATAGGAAACCACATGATGCAGGATAGAAATCCCACACTCAAAATACATTAACCATTTGGAAAGATGAAAGGTCACATTTGGACGCTGGGAATTAAGGGGCTTTGCCAAGATTCTCAGACAGCAAATGAGATCAGTCTGGTCCGGGGCAGCAAAGGGACCCGGAGGTGCTTCGAGGTTAAACACAGGCCCCACACAGGAACCGGTGGGTCAGGAGAGGGCAATGTGCCCTTGGGGGGCACTTACACCCAAAGGCACTGGAGCTGTCCTGAGTGTGGGACGCGGGGCAGAGGAGTCTTGCAGAGTGCCGCCTTGGGCTTGGCCACTCGCCAGGCTGCACCACTGCCAAGACAGGGAATTTGTGCCAATCAGACATGACAGGGCGGAGATGGCAGAAGGGAAAGAGCGCAAAGGGAGGAGGAGGATGGCTGGAGAGAGGTGTGGGATAGCCACAGGGAACGGGCAAAGTGCCAACCGGCAGCTAAGCGCCCACTCTTACGGAGGAACACCAGAAAGGGGCGTTGAGACCTCAGGGTCCCAACAGACCCTGTCCCAGGGGCTCAGGAAGAAGCCAAGAGACTTTAAAGGCAAGGGGAGAGGGAGCAGTGGGTCAGTCACCATGGACAGTAGCAGCAGCAAAGCAGGAGCCAGAGACCTTAGAGATTATGAAACTCCACCCTCTCGTTTTACAGAAAAAGGAAACAGGTCAGTACAGGGGAAGTGACTTGCTCAAACTGGCTGCCTCGGGGCCCTGCCTTGGACATCCGAGGCTGTGAGAAAGCTACTGTGGCTTTAAGGAAACAGCCCCAGTGGGTCTGAGCACCTGCAGACATGTGGAGGCAAAGAGATGCAAGCTTGCACGGGGAGGATGCAGATATCATAACTGAATTCTGTGCACACAAGTAGTATGAGGGCTCCTGTGTTGGGGGACCCGGACAGCTGGGTTCCCATAGGTCATATGGCCACCCTGGGTGATGGCGTCTCCCCAGATGCATGCATTCTGCATGAGGGCCGCACGGAGAAGCATTTGGATGCACGGGCCATCCTTTGGGCACGTGCCTTGCACGGGCACATTTTTGAGTGTATTGGGCACAGATGCACCTGTGTGTATGCAGATGCTTAGCGGGGCCTGGGTGTGAATGTGCAAGGGTAGCAGCCTCCCCTCCACGTGTGCACAGGGGTGAATCCATGCATATAACAGCTCCATGCACCAAACTGCAGAGTATGCATTTCTGTCTGTGCCTCTAGTACATCTGCCTCTGGGAGGGGGCCAAGAATTGGAGCAAATTGGTACATTTGTTGGACTTATTGACAAGGTCAAAGCTCCGACTGCCAATGGAAACAATAATATTTAGTTGTTGTGAGTATTAAGAATAGACCGGAGTCTCCTAAGAACATACGTCCAAAAGATAAACAAGTCCATGGCTCTGGCAGAGGAGGCAAAACAAACTAAAAGGAGGAGGAACAGTTAAGGGAAGCCAATGATTGCCACGGCAACCCTGTGTGATGGGGGGGTTGAGGCAGGGGTGGGGGAGAGGAGGGTCTCTTCCACAGAAGGGAACATTGGTCCTTGGCTGGTACTGATTACATGAATGCTTCTGGAGATCTGTCACATCACCATCACGTTCCCATCGCTGGCAAAGGGAGCCATATTTATTTGAGACATTAAAATATGGTAGTAAACAGAAGGGGGAGGGGGAAGGGTACCACTCTGCTATGTTTTCTAATATATTTCTGAGCCTAACCACCAATTCTCCCAGTTTCCTCCCCCTCTCACCAGCTCTTCAGCCTCTTCCCCACTCCTAAAGGCGGGTTTTTGGCCAAAGTCTGTCCCCCTCCGTGCTCTCCCTTACCGATCTCATTCACTCACAGGAATGCAACTACACGTGGACAATTTAGACATAAATAGGAATTCTTCCACCTTGGACAAAAGCAGTGAAGTTGGGCAGTGGTACAGAAGCTGGTGGCGTTGGTGCTGGGGTGCGTTTGACCATGGGCACAGTCGGATCAGCAGAGGTGCCAAGGAAACAGCTCCTGCCCTTCAGGGATCAGGTGATGGAGGAAGATGGGTGGTATTGGGAGGCTCAGGTCAGCACAACACTACAGAGATCTTGGGTAGCTTTTGGACATCCGTGGGGAGAAAGTATCACCCCTGGAGATACCCTCCCTGAGCCAAAGCCCTGTCACTCCATCCTAGTTACAACTCTGCTCCCAACTCTCATCTTCAGCCCTCGGTTCTCTTCAGAACTCCAGCTCCATGGCCAACTACCTACAATCCATCTTTACCTGAATGTCCCCCAAGCCTTCAAACTCAGCACGTCCCCAACAGAGCTTTATCTTTTCTCCTAACCAAGGTCATCTTTTGAACTTTATAATTTCGGTCAGACATTCCCATTCACCAAGTGGATGTTATTTCTGGCTTTTCTCTTAAGAGAAAAGTCTCTTCCCATAAACAATCAGTTACCAATCCTTGTCCTTTCTGCAAATCTCTCTCACCTTTCCCTTCCTGTCCCATGGCAATCACCCTGGTAGAGGCTCTAGGTTATTGATTGGATTACAGCAATGTTCCTTCTGTCCTTTCTCTCCTGCAATCCACCATGATTCTCACCATCTCTCCCCATCGTCTACTGAATAAAATTCAAATTAATCAGGCAGCCCTCTGCAACCTGGGGTAATTCCTCTCCACCCTCCAGCCTTCTCTCACTAAGGCGACTCCCCTCCATGTCCCCCATCTCATCAGAGTTCATTGATTACCATCCTCCCATACACCCTCCATGTCATGTACCTCTGCCCAGGCTATTCCCAGGAATCCTTCTCCCTTCTCCCTTGCCTCTGCTTCCTTCACTGACTCACCATTCCTTTGAAACTCAATTTAAATGCCCTCCAGGAAGTCTGCCTTGATTTCCTCAGCCAATTCTGAAATTCCTCCATTTCCCCAACCACATTTTTCCCAGATCACATACTATTTTTCTTATACCTCCTGGGGGCACATTTAACATAATTATATTTATTCTATATAATTACATTTATTATCATATATTATTATAATTATTCGTGTCTGTGTCTTGCTCATGATGGCAAGACCCCTGAGTCTCTGCAGCTCTATTCACCTGAAATGCTATGCAAATTTTACCCACCCTTCAAGGCCCAGGTCAAATCCTGCCTCCTCCAGGGAGTCCTCTCTCAGGCTCACACTGATCTCTCTTCTCTCAAGTCCCATAGTATTGATACTGTGAATTGATATGGTATCACATCTTCCCCGATTGGTCGTCCCTGTTCTTAGTGAGTGATTCTCGTCACCCCAACCAGAACAGGAGCTGCCAAATGACAAAGTCCAGGTCCCCTTTTTCCCCACTGGAGCCCGACACGGGGCTGGGCACACAGGTAGCATTCAGTAATTCCCTCTCATAATAAAGGTGGCTGGTCTGTCTGGAGCCAAGGAGTCCCATCCCCCAAGCCTTGGGAGATTGCTGACAAGCCTGGCTAATGGCCAGATGGTTCTCATGTGTTAAACCTGGATTAATCAGAGGAGCAGCAGCAGCAGAAAGCGGCTTGGTATTAATAGTGAGAGGCCCTAGAAGGCTAAAGTCACCCTCTCGGGGTCCCTCAGGCTTGGGCACATTTCTTCACCTTCACCTGGATGCCAGGAGGACTTGGAGAGAGCACTCCAGCAAGTACAAGTCAATTCCCTCAGACCATAGCTACTCCTGAGTAGCGTGGGGGAGGGTGGTACAAGCCGGAGACAGGGGTTCCCCCTTTCTTCCCCCTCCAAGACCACCTCAGGCACCAAGCTTCTTTGGAGCTTAACTCTGCGCAAAAGACATTTACTTTGTTGTGTCCAAATCTTCTATGCATTCGTTCACTCATTCATCCATCAGTCATTTAGTAAGCAACTCCTATGTGTAGGAACCAAGAAAGATGCTGCTCCTGCTGAGTGGCCAGGGGATTGAGGGGCAGAGTGGGAGAACAGGGATAGTGTGCAATCCGATGCCATAATTATCCCACAGCCAGAGCGCAGAATAGACCATAATAAGGGCATCAGAGAGATAATGGTCCCCAGGACAGATGTATCTGCTGCCCAACAGCCTGCATGCAAAGGAGTTTCTCACCAGAAGGATGGCCACTAAGTGATCTCTCTCCCAATTGCAGTCTCTCAATCTCAGTCTCTCTCTGTCTCTGTCTCTGTCTCTCTCTCAGTCTCTCTGTCTCTCTCTCTCTCTCTCTCTCTCTCTGTCTCTCTCTCACTGTCTCTATGTCTCTGTCTGTCTCCTCTCTGTCTCTCTTTCTCTCTCTCTCTGTCTCTCTCTGTCTCTATGTTTCTGTCTCTGTCTCTCTGTCTCTCTGTCTCTCTCTCTGTCTCCCCCCTTCACCTCTATCTGTCTGTGCCATAGGAACCCAGGAAACCAATAAAAATAAAAATTGATCTTAAATCCTGTGCAGCCCCCTTCCACTTCCAAAGTGACCTGGTGGAATGATGCAAACAGTGGGAGAAAGCCCCAAGAACGACATCAGTTTTGAAAGAAGAAAGCAGTGTAGCATAGTGGTTAGTATTGGACTGGTTGAGAAGACCTGAGCTCAAATCTTGTCTCTGACACTTAGCTGGGCAAAGCATTTGACCACTTTGAGTCCCTATTTCTTCATCTCTAAAGTGGTTTTAATAATAACTCCTACCTCACAGGTCAGCTGAGATGATCCATACAAAAGGCTTTGCAAAATTTTAAGAGTGATATATGTCAGATATCATTAGTACCAACATTATTACTAGAACTGCCTCCAAACATTAAACTAAAAGCTAGCCTTCTAAATATCTGATCTTTGTCCAACCACTGAGTAGACACGTTCCTAGAAGAAATGAACCACCTCCATGATGATGATGCTTTTTGTTAGAAATTAAGCCAGAAGATGTGAACAGGTTGTACCTCCATGGACAGACAACTCAGGGGTGCTCCTCAGGAGAAACATAAAGGAGATGAAAGGGTTATGGGATTTTTCAAGGAGGAAGGACCAAACCCTGCATCTTAACAAGTGATCATCCATCCTTTTCTTAAGGACGTCTAGGGAGCAACAACTCACCACCTTCTAAAACAGACCATTGCCTTTGGAATAGCTCTGATCATTGGGGAGCTATACCTTCTATTCCCTTCCCATAAGATGTGAACTCCTTAAAGCAAAGGATGCTGTATTGGGATCCCCAGCATCTGAGGTATAGTAGATTCTTAACAAATGCTAGCTGATTGACTGACTGACTTATATAAGATCTAAATCTGTCAATTTGCAACTCCTACCCATTGCTCCTATTTCTGCCTTCTGAGAATAAGCAAAGCAAGTCTGCATTTCATCCACAGTTTACTGTGTGCCAAAAAGCAACAAGAAATGTTGTTCCATGGAACACTTAGCCATCTACCCTTAGAGTCCTCACCAAGAACCTAAACATGAAGCAGACCATCATGAAAATAACTGCCACCAACTGGCCAACATCTGGTGCAGAAAATGGAATACAAAAATTCTATGAAGTCTTGAAATGTCCACTCTAAGTCAACATCCAGTGCAAGCAAAAACCATGTTAGAAAACTCGATTTGTGATTAATGAAAGGATGCACATTAGCCAGTCAGATTTTCACATCTGTAAATCATGAACACTTTGGAGAGAGTAGGAAGACTCAAGACAGAGAGGAAGGAAGAAAGAAAGGAAGAAAGGAAGAAAGAAAAAGAAAAAAAAGAAAGAAAGAGAAAAAGAAAGAAATAAAGAAAGAAAGAAAGAAAGAAAGAAAGAAAGAAAGAAAGAAAGAAAGA
>JAJPUD010000720.1:530611-595430 GCA_023553655.1 Myrmecobius fasciatus
AAAGAAAGAAAGAAAGAAAGAAAGAAAGAAAGAAAGAAAGAAAGAAAAGAAAGAGAAAAAGAAAGGAAGAGAGAAAGAAAGGAAGAAAGAAAGAAAGAAAGAAAGAGAAAAAACTAGCTTTCTTAGCAAAGAGGAAATAAGTTGTTATAGATGTAAGTAGCATTTCAAAATGAGCTATCTGTATGTAATCAGATGGTTAACTGGTGAAGGAAAAGGTCAAAACCAACTACAAATTACAAGAAAGACTAAAGATAAAAAGAAACCACTATGTGCAATTTATAGCACTTCCGACCCAACCAGTTGACCAAAAGTAAAGACATGGACTCTGTTACCAGTTTTTAGAGAAAGTTTAACTTATGCCAAACAATGACCACTCACAAAACAGGGCAAACAAGGAGTAACTTGCCTCAAGCAACAAATACTCAGACTCTTAGTCAAGAAAAACATAAGAGTGAAAAACAGTATTTTAAAGCACAATTTTAGATTATAGAAACATGAGAGATGAGGAAGATGGAAGATTACTAAAAGACAATAGTAGGTAAAGTGGGATTGAGACAGTAGAGACCCCAGCCTAAGAAACTACAGAGAATATTTTTATGTATAACTGGAAAAAGAACAACAAATAAAATGAACCAGATCAGCCTGCATTTACCTATTATCTATTCTCATTAGCTAAGGGGTGCATTGTTCATAGAGGGCCAAATCTGGACTCATCTTCCCGAGTTTAAATCCAGCCTCAGATAGTTATGTAATCTTGGCAAGTTATTTAATCCTATTTGCCTCAGTTTCTTCATCGAGAAAAAAAATGGCAAACCACTCCAGTATCTGGAAGATCAATTCCCTATCAGGGAATGAGGCTTTCCAGATGCTTTTGGAGATGGAATCATCCTGATTGTAGCAAGCCCTAGAACACTACTAGCCTTTGTCAATGATGAGATCCCCTAAAAGACACCCCGTTAGCCATCCATACAAGAAAAACAAAGTGGAATAAGAATAGAATACATATTTCCCAGACAATGGCCCTCAGTGAGATGGGTGACCTATTGAGTTAGTCCATCAAGAGACCAGTCTTTCACATTTAGTAAGAAATGGTTTTCTTCAATCAACCAACAAGCATTGATGAAAAGCAGTGATTTTGTTTTTGACTTTGTAGCCCAACTACCTAACACAGCACTGATACATAATGGGTACTTAGGTACCCATTCAGAGATGGAGGAGATGGAGGGGCTATTGAATCATTTTATGGAGGAGACACAGACTCTAACCACAGGGTCACACAGAGAGTAACAGTAAGATTGGATTTGAGTAAATTCTAACAAAGTCCAGTGTCTAGTCACTATTCCATGCTGCCTTAATAAATGTTGATTGAATTGAATTGGACAGCAGTGGAGATGGACAGACAATAAACTCTGCCTTGAATTGAATAGAAAGAGATAAGGCTGGGTCCCATTTGGGAAAGCAGCACAGTCACTGATATTAAACTGTTCCCTGACACAAAAGCTTGTCTTCCTCAATACCAATATTCTCCCCGTGATGCTACATGATATCACCATGAGCTCAAAAGAATCAAAATTGCAGGTGACCCCAAGGGGGGAGGGTAAGCAGACTGCAGTGCCTTCCCAACCATGACTTATACTCAAAAACTGAAGCCAAAGGCACAGCCAAGGACAAAAAAGGAGGCCATGAAGCAAAAGCAGGAGCTAACAGATGGATAGCCCATCTTTGGAACTGGGATTGTATAAGAACCAGAGGAAAACCTGCAATCCACTGCAGGTCTGCTCAGCCTTAGAAATATGTATTAAGCAGGTGCTTAATAAATTTTAATTAAATTTATTACACAGAGAGCCCCCAAGGGAGCGCCAGCATTTTGTCCAGATATACTGCAAAGGATTCAGGATAAAATGGCACTAGATGGGGGGGCAGGAGAAAAGTTGTATCCTCCACCATTGAAAGGGGTAGCCACATTGATATCATCATGGATTCACCCAGATGGGGACATACAGAGTGCTCTGGAAAGCTGGAGAAAAGGATCCTTCCTAACTGGAGATATCAAGGCAGGTTTCCCAGAGCAGATGAGATGGCTAGAGAATGGATAAGCCTGAGAAGCTGAGGGAGGAGAGAAGACCCAGCCAAAGAAAGATAGTTAAAAAAAAAAAAAGCAGAAGGTTTGCTCAGACATGAGGGGAAAGAGGAAGAACTCTTCTTCTACCTCTAGTAACATAAGCTAAGGAGGAAGTGACAGAGGAGGGGGAAATGTGGACATAGGGATTGCTCAAGGACTACTCTGAGACACCTGAAAAAACTGGGATCTAAAAAATTACCCCCCAAAAATTTATATATATATATATATATGTGTGTGTGTGTGTGTGTACATTATACATATATGTATGTGTATGTGCACCTATACATACACATGTATATACAGATAGATAGATAGATAGATAGATAGATAGATAGATAGATAGATAGATATGAATGAAAGAGTCCTGACTCTGTAGCCATAGGACCTGGATTCAAAACACAGCTTTGCCATGTAGTATTTGTGTGACTTTTCATAAGTTACTCAATTATCACAGGTGTGAGTTTCTTCAACTTCAAAAGGAGTTAGTCAAAATGTGTAAGGTCCTTTCCGGTTCAATATGATCCCATCATCTCTAAGGGAGCCAATCCCAAGTCTGCCTTGACTATCTATATTGCCAAAGTTTTCTCTATTTTTTTCTTGGAAATGAATGGGAAGATGGGGGATGGAGCAATACTAAGAATACTTACTATATGCTTCGGTTCTTCAGGGTGAGTTGGGAGGAGACAAAGAGATATATAAGGAAAGAGTGCAAATTACTTGTGTTTTCTTTCTCAAAACTGATTTGCATGGGGAAATGGCCGCTCCAGGCAGAGGGGAGTGAAGAGTAGTTACTATAGAACTGGTAGGATTCCATGATTCCATGGTGAGCTTGCCTGTTGCCTCTGCCCCAGTACATGGACCCTAGGACTCCAGCTGTCCCCTGTTGGGAAGTCAAGAGCATGTTAAAGTCCCAGGTACAAAATACCACATGAGGAAATCAAAAGAAGAGGAAATATAGTTTCTAGCAAACCATGGGTAACTTCAGAGAAGGCAAGGGGAAGTCTGAACTCTCTTGTGACACATCCTGGTCTGTCCAGTTTAGGAGGGGAAGGGGAGAGAATGATGAGGGATGGAGGCAAAAATGACAGCTCGGGGAGATTAGGGTCCTGGAAGAAGATGGAAGAGGGCCCAGGGGGACAGAGGATGTTCCCAAAATCTGGGGTGGCAGGAATGAGGTCATAGGATTAGACAAAGATCCATGGTCTACAAGAGTAGCTAATGTCCCTCTCTAAGGAGGAGCATGTCCTTCTTGTCAGACATTTCCTGTGTTTTGGGGTGAGAAGAACCCTATATGTAGCAATTCCATCTCTTTGTTAACTCTTGTTTAAGGGACAGAAGTCTGTGATACCACAGGCTCCATCTACTAGCTCTGGGACATGAAGTCCCTTAACCTCTTTGAACCTGTTTTCCCCTCTGCACAAATGAGAGGGTGAGCTCAGAAAACCCTTTAAGGTCCCTTCTACCTCCAGCTTCTATGGTGCTGTATCCCAACAGCTACCCCGGCTCCCTTCCATCTCCTCTTAGAAGCTTTTCTTTATTTCTTGCCCCTCCATCTCCCTCTTTTCTGATCTCCCTCAGCTCTTTGATCTCACACTACCTTACCATTGTTTTCTAACCTTTTTATACACAAATAAACCGGGGCAGACAGAGGATAAGTCACACAGCTGGTGTCTGAGGGAGGATTTGAATGATGGTCTCCCTGACTCGGAGTCCAGCATCCCCTTAATAAGGCAGCCAGCTAATAAAGAAGCATGAGATACAGGAGAAGCAAGCTGGAGTTGGTGTGAAAAGTCCCAGGTTCCCACTCTGGCTCTCTCGGTGTGATCTCTGTAAGCCTCAGTTTGCTCAAAAGGAGGGGTTGGGTCCAATGGCTTCCAAGGTCCCTTCCAGCTCTAAATGAATGAGCAAACTTCTTCACCATGTGAGCAATGCCCTGATTGAAGGGGCTGTTTGAGAAGGAAGTGATTCCCCAACTGGAGGCAGGATGATTCCTTAGAGGGTAAATCATAGAAGAAGAAATCACGTTTATCTGTGGATTTTCTGGGAGGGAAGACCCTCATGGTGTCTGACCAAAACTGAAATAAAGACAATTTACATTCACTCTGAGTCAGAGGCCATTCTCTGCCTCATTTCTTTCAATCATTGAATGAGTTTGCTTCAGTCAAACTGAGATCTGGGAAAGACCTTGAGGACCATCTCCAGTCAACCTGATCTCTATCTGGCCACTGGACCCAGAAGGCTCTGGAGGGGAAAACGAGGCGGGTGACCTTGCCCAGCTCTCTCTCACCTAAATCCAATATACTTGTACAACTTGTCATCCCCTCCCTGATAATCAGAGTCTGCTTTGAGAACCAAGGACAAACAACAACAATGTGAATTTTACTAAGCGGTCTCTAGGATTTTTCCATCCTTGTGGTTATGTGATTTTTTTTTTCAAAAAAATAAGAATAATGATGTTTTATATTTTATATTTCTATAATGTTTTAAAGTTTGTAAGATACTTGGCAGACATTATCTCTTTTAATCTTCAGACTCAGGGCAGGAATGGTTAATCCCATTTTACATTTGGAGAATTGGAAAAAAGAGAAATTCAAATTCTCTGTGGCCACACAGCAAGCAAATGACAGATCCTGAGTTGGGCTGGGTTTGTTCCTTGGGAGAAAGATGGAAAATAGGCAGTGATAGGAGGGTATGTTAAATTTAGAACCAGAAGACTTGGGCTCATCTCTTGATTTTACCATTGTATCTAAGTCACTTGTCTCTCTGTTATCTGAGCCTCCCTATCTCCAATCTATAAAATGGGAAGAAGGTTTGCAATCTCTACCTCAAAGCATTGTTCAAAGGAAAGGTATCAGTGAATTGTACAGGATTACAGTGGAGATTATTTCTGGCTCAGAGTTAAGTGGATACTCCCAAAGGGCTCTGGGGAATTTTCTACCAAGTCCTCAGATGGGGGGACTTCCAAGCTCCCCTTCCCCGATGATATCACACAAGACAACACTAATTACTGAAATTCCCTCCCTTCCCCTGTCACCAACCACCACTGTCTTGGCAGCTCAGGAACTTGTCAGATTCTAACCCCAGAGAGAAGGAAGTCCTACCTTGTGGGGACAGAAGTCACTCCCAGAAGAGATGAGCAAATAAAACCCCTGGAGACTGAAGGATTTCCACTGGAAATGCTACTGCTTGGGGAGGCCCAAAAGTGACTTCAGCTTGGGGAAGAGTAACAACTTCCCTCCTCCACCCTCACCCACCCACTGGGAATAAGACATCATCCTTCCCACAGCGTGGTGACCAAAATCGGAAATAAATTCCCACTTGTTAACTGGCTTGGTCTCAAGAGAGAAGCTGGGCCAGTGAAGGGGGCCAAGAGACCAGCTGGAAGGGCAGAGCCCATGTTCACTTCCTTATGCTAGCTTGGACAGGGAATGGACTTTCCTGGGCACTTCTTGCCCCCCAAACCAGTTATTCTCCTCTTGTCCCACTGGCAAAGAATAAGGGAGAAGAGGACTTTTATAGACCATTAAAGCAGAGAGGGACATTAGAAAGTATTTAATCCTCATTTTAGAGATTAAGAAACTGAGGTACACAGGGGGAAATGCCTTGGCCAAGATTTTGCTTTTGTCGGGACCAGGTACCCTAAACCATGCTGGTAGGAATGATGGGCTATTGGGCACTCAGTTCCTGATCCTGCTTCACTTAGCCAAGGAAGCTTTGGAGCTTCTGAAGCCCCTGAAATCATGCCTTCTGGGACTCTTTCAGGAGCCCTGAGTCCTGCCTCCCTGAATCTTTATTCAGTTCCTCCATTAGTAATAAGTCTCACACTACTATTAACTTTTCCCTTTCAGAGTACTTCCCCATCCATTATCTCAGGATCCTCACAAGAAACATCCCTGGGAGGGGAGTAGGAGAAGCATTATTCTTCCCATTATATGGCTGGAGAAATCAAGGCCTAAAGAAAAATGACTTGATCAAGATTACAGATTCAGGAGCAAAACTCAGATATCCAGTGCCCCATTTTGTCAGAGGTCACAGTTCTGATGAAAGAGGTAAGGTATTGTGAAAAGAATAGGAGCCTCCCCTTCAATCTTCTGTCCTTAAGAAATGCTAGCTGATTAACTGATTACTGACCTCAGCCCTAGATCAGGATCAGCATCATCCAGGTGAGAAGAATGTGAAATTTGGAGTAAGAATCATGGATACAAAATACATATGCCTATATTGGATTTACATATATTTTACCATGTTTAATATATTATATTGGATTACTTGCCATCTAGGACAAGGGGAGAAGGGAAGGGGGGGATTGGAACACAATGTTTTGCAAGGGTCAGTGGTAAAAAATTATCCTTGCATATGTTTTAAACTTAAAAAGCTTCAATTAAAAAGAGAGAGACAGAGAAAGAGAGGGAAAGAGAGGGAGAGAGGAGAAGAGAGAGACAGAGAGAGACAGTGACAGAGACAGAGACAAAGACAGAGACAGACAGAGAGGGAGAAGAATCATGGATACAGAATCCCAGAGTCTGGTGGAAGTTTGGTGACCAACCAGTCTAATTCATACCTGAAAAGGCATTTTCTTTAGCACAACCTCAGGTGATCGAAGGACTACAAGGAAACTTGCTGCCACCTGAGAAAACTCATTTCACTGTTTGTCAGCCCCCACCATTAGGAAGTTGTTTGTTTTTTACATAAAAGTTCTTTTTTTTCTTACATTAAAAAAAATTATCTCTCTGCAGATTTTATAACTGGAAGCTCAAGATATTACACTTGAAGGTTATTTGGGGGACAAGCAGTGGGGAGAAGTCCACTAACCCACCCCACCCATAAAAAAGCACATAGTTTGACAGTGTCCAGATGCCAATTGAAATAGCTCAACACCTTCTCCAGAAAAAGGAAGCTTGAGTCACAGAACACCTCAGTTCAAATCCTTCCTACCCTGTGTGATCACAGGGAACAGTCATATCCTCTCTGGATCTGTTAAAGATGAAAAGGCTAAATTATATAATTCTCTAAGTTTTGATCTTTTTTGTCCCACTCAGGAAGGGCAGTATTCCAGACACATTTTCCTGATCCGGACTCTCCCCAGGTCTCTGGGATGTCGGGTTAGATTAAGCCTAGGAGGGAAAAATATCCCAAACTTTAAAAATCAGGCCATTCCCTCAATATGGCCCTCTTCAACAAACTGCTGTCCCTCCTATAAAATTGTAGCTAGTAGGAGAGGGGGAGAGGGAAGGGAGGGAAGAGGCAGTGAGGATGCAGGAGCCAGAGTTTCCAAGTTAGGAAGGCAAGGGCTGAAGGCCAGATAATGGGGAACAGGATGGCCATACTCCTTCCCATGACAAAGGGGACTCTGGGCCCATGGGCTTCTCCATCGCACACCCTGTGATCATCCTGTTCATTGCCAACTCCTGCCCTGAGAGCCATATGCCCCATAAGTTTCCTGAAGGCAGCTGTCAGCCGGCCCAACCTTGGAGGATGAGGCAAATGGCAAGGTCTGAATGGTGGGCACCCCTCCCGGACTCCTGGTAAGTGAGTTCTGGAAAGTGGACTGGGAGCAGATGGTACCCTGCCTGGGGTTAAAGGAGGAGGGCCTCGGAGGATCTCCCAATCCTATGTCATTACTTTTTATCATCATGAGAAAGCTTTGGAGTCTGAAGATGGGGCCATTCGTCCACCAACAGCATGAGAACAGAAGTCAGCCTCTCAATGCAGAGACCTACAGAGGTAGATGAAAGGGAGCAAGCCTGGGGATATTCAACACTGTCTGAGAGGATTTCCTCTGACTGCCAGTGGACTCAAAAACCGCTTTCTATATCCCCAGCCCCTAAAAGGAAAGCTACGTGCCAGGGAATGGGGAAGGCTGGGATGGGACATCATAATCAAGTGCCACAAAGTTTGGGGAATCTGGAGGGGAGTGTGGGTAGGTGCTGAATGTCAGGCCTCTGGGGAAAGGGGGTAATTGCTAAGAATAGGGGAAATGGGGAGGGGACTCAAAGCAGAGAATGGGGATGGGGGAGAAGGAAGGAAGGCTTTCAGATATGGACAGACAATATAACTATTTTCTCAACCATACATGTCTTAGTACTTTATAACTCCAATGGGGGAGGAAGGGGAGAGTGGAATAAGCTCAGGACAGTGTTGATCCAGGCCCTCCCCACAGTCATGACTGCCACCAGCTCAAGGAGCAAAAGGCAAGACTTGACATTCAGTACCCTAGGACATCAGGTTCTAACAGAGTCTTGGGCAGGACAGAGCTGGAAACCTCCCCAGCAACCTTGCAGTTCAGTCAGATCTCCTTGCAGCAATAGGATGCCAACTGAGCCCCTCGATTTGTGTGCTGGGGCCCTGTGGGCATACATCACACACACACACACACACACACACACACACACACACACACACACAGCCCTGGGATTTCCTGGGGAAGCCTTGCTCCCCAGTGAGAGGTCTGAGATCACAGCTGCCTCTCTTACCCTGCAGTATCTGCTCCCATCTTTTTGCTAAGTCAAATATAATCCTGCCCCCCTCCCCCATCCAACAGCTTCCCAGCTGCAGTCCAGGCTCTAAGGATCATAAACTCAAAAATTCACAGCTCTGGGGGACCTAAGAGTTCATCTAGTCCAATCCTACATTTGGGGAAATTGAGGCCCCGAGGGAGTCTGCCCAAGGTCACACAGCTGGAATGGAAGCCCAGATGCATCTTCCCACTCTACCTCCCTACCTCCTTCCTCCCTTTTCCCAATATTGGTAAAGAAGGTGACTTCAAATACAAAGCACGAGTCAGCTCTTCCAGAGCAGGACCCGTGCACTCTGTTGTATCCCCGATGTCTAGTTCAATGCCTGGCACTTAATAAGCATTGAATAGATTATATAGATGATAGAGAATCGATATTAATAGATTCGAATGAATGAACGGGAAGCTTGCTCTGAGCTAGAAACCTTTCTGCTATTTCCTCAGGTTCATTCGGCCACTTTCCAGGCCTCCCCCAACCCAGTCAAGCGGACTATTAATGTGCTGTGTGACCTTGAACCAGT
The DNA here is from genome assembly GCA_023553655.1 of Myrmecobius fasciatus. NCBI lineage: Eukaryota > Metazoa > Chordata > Mammalia > Dasyuromorphia > Myrmecobiidae > Myrmecobius > Myrmecobius fasciatus. The sequence continues at coordinate 539,769 of JAJPUD010000720.1, forward strand.
CATCTTCCCTCCCAGTGCCGCAGTTAGGGGATTTTTTTTTTTCCTTTAACCACCTCGGGCTAAGAATACCTGCCCCAGATATTGCCTGCCTAGCAGCAGGGATTCCGCATTTCCTCACAAACCTGGCCAACATCAAAGAGCTCCGGCTGAAACCTTGCCCCGGGCTGCACCGCGGTGGACCGCCCGGAAGAGAGATTTCTGGGCCAGACCCCGGGCCCAGGTAGGGGGAGGCATTTGTGCATTGCAGGGGAAAGAGAAGAAAAGCCATTTGGGAGGGAACGCCACCCCCTCCCATATGAGAGCCACAAACCCCCGACTCCACCTCTCAGCCAGTGTCCCCATTGTAGGAAGGACAAAACTCAGCGCTACTCAGAAAGCCGGCAGGGGCCTCCAAGTTCACCAGGGAAAGATTTCCTAGGGCTAAAGCACTCCGCTACTCCTCCTCCTCCTCCTCCAAGGCAACTCTCCCCCCTACCCCACCCCCTAACCACCCTGCTCTTTCAAATGGCAGAGCCTTATGTTGCCATCTTTCCTTACCCGCACAGTTCCTGGGCACTGCTATGCCAGGAGGAGAAGGAAAAAAAAAACAATAACAACAAAAAAAAAGAAAACCTGGCATCCCAGGATCCTATCTGCCACCTGCCGGGAGCCATGTCCTCCCCAGGCTAGCCTCCAATCGGCCCCGTACCCCGGGAAAGCCTGTTCCAGGGAGCCTCAACCAGCCAGATCGGTCCGCACACCCCACCGGAGCCCCTTTTGCCCCAGTGCCCACGGAGCGGTTCACCCCGGCGATGGGGCCAATGGCCGCTGTCCCGCCCACCCCTGCCGGGCTGGGGCTGCGCCCCCAAGAAGCAGCCCGCAGGTCGGGGTGCAGCGGGAGGGCAGACTGCAGCCCAGCCCCCTCCCCTCGGACAGCTCCACACGCTCCCGGGAGTCCTGAGCCAGGCACCCCCGCTCACGTGGCGGGGCGAAGGGGCGAAAAGGGTCTTTGTTCAGGCAACAAGAGAAGGAACAGCAGCAGGCAGGCGGGGTCTGCACTAGGCGCCGCCGAGACAGGCGGCAGCGGGCGCGTGCCACGCTCTCCGCAGCCCCCGAATGGAGGGGGAGCCCGGGGCCGCCACCCCCCCCCCATACAGCCCGGCTCGGCCGGCTGGCAGCCTGCAGGAGGCAGGCCCCGCGGCGCCCCGCCACCCGGCTCCCCTGCACCCCGCGGAGCACAGGGGAGGGGGGCGGGGCGGGTCACCCGCAGGCTGGGGAGAAGTGTCTCGGGAAAGGGCTCTTGGTGCAGCACGAGTGGGAGCTGAAGTTGGGGTGCTCGGAGATCCTCTCCTCTCCAGTCTTTTTCTCCACCTCCCTCCCCCCTCCTCCCCACCTCAAGCGCTGCAGATTTGGGCTGCGGGCAGGTCTGGGTGGAGAGCGAGCCCCAGGCTCGGGCAGGGATCGCCGCCGCATTATCGCGGCTCTCTCTCTCTCTCACACACACATACACACACACTCGGATACACACTGACAGGCTCTCGCTGACACACGAACACCCCGACAAACATGAAGCACACACACGCCGGCATACATGGACACACACCCTGACACAGACTCAACGCGCTCCCATCCAGTCGTAGATGCATTGACACAATCCGCTCGCGGATACACACTTAGGGACACCCACAGCCCTAGACCCACACACGGATGCCCTCGGACACACTCAGCCAGGCAGATTCGCGCTTGCAAAGCGCTGCTGCTGCTGCTTGCTACCACACGCGCTCACACTCCCACTGACACACACACACACTCACGGACCCCGACCGACAAACTGACCCTCTGGGCGCCAGCAGCGAGCGGGCGCCCGCGTTGGCACCTGGCGCTCGCTTGCAGCCTTGTGCGCGCACCCACCTTTCCAGGCTGCGGTGATGCGGGGGGTAGTCTTGGGGAGGCTGCCGGCGAGGACGGCGGCGGCGGCGGCGGGAGGAGGAGCGGCTCGGAGCAGCAGCAGAAACAGAGGGAGCTGAAGAGGGAGGTCCAGGAGGCTGGCAGCCCTCGGGGCGCGCGGCGAGGGAGCGGGGCGCCGAGTTGGGCGCTGCTGCAGCGGTGTCATGGCCCGGGAGGGCTGAGGCTGCGGGGCCGGGAGCCTGGAGAGCTAGCGCCACCCGAGCAAGCGAGCGACTGGAGGCAGAGCTCTACGAGCCCAACCAAACCAACCCCAAGCCTGGGGGCGGAGTTAGAGACCGGCAAGCAGCATCCCTCCCACCCCACCCCCAAGACGTCCTCTTCCCCGGCTTGGGCAACCTGGGACAGAAAGAGGGGAGCGAGTCAGACTGGGGAGAGTAGAGGGAGCGGGAGGGCTGGGAGCACCCCCAAATCTCCGCCTCTCCTCCACGAGCCTTAATAGAGGAGTTAATCGGGCCTTAAATTCAGACCATGACCAGATTTCCCAATCGGTGCATGAATCAGCCCGGGGAAGCCTCCTAGCTGAGAAAACGCCTTTTTCGGCGTTTCTTCCAGCGATCCCCGAGGCGAGGTACCTGGACTAAGAAAACCGCAACTGAGACGGCGAGGAGTAGTGGCTACCTCCCCCGGATCCGCATTTGAATCCCATCTCGTGAATAAAATGGGAATCGCCTTACCTGCGATGCCCTTCTCACGAGATTCTAGAGAAATGATGTTTGCTAAAAGCCTTCCAAACTTAAAACTTAACATAAAGACAGCGATTACTACACTAGTCAGGGGGCAGCAGGGCTCGGGGCCGGGAAATCGGAGTTCGAATCTTGCTTCAGATGACTACCTGTGTGATCCTTGGCAAGTCATCGAACCTGTTTGCCTCAGTTTCTTCATCTGTAAAACTGATGACGATGATGATGATGATGATAATGATGATGATGATACTAGATCCTGCCTAGCCGGATCATTGCGAGGATAAGATGACAAAATATGTGTAAAGGTTTTGCAAACCTTAAAGAATTGTATAAATAACTATCATTATCAACAAATGGAGAATTTCACAATAACGCCCCTTTACAATACACACACACACACACACACACACACACAAACTGAACAGTCTTGCCTTCCTCCTGCTCAAGTTTACATTAGTGAAACCTACACTGAATTAGAAATGTCAAGGGGGGGCAGCTAGGTAGTGCAGTGGATAGAGCACCAGCCCTGAAGTCAGGAGGACCTGAGTTCAAATCTGGTCTCAGACACTTAACATTCCCTAGCTTTGGGACCCTGGGCAAGTCACTTAACCCCAATTGCCTTAGCAAAAAAAAAAAAAAAGAAAGAAAGAAATGTCAAGGTCTGCTGACCGCCTGTTTAGGAGACATAGTAGCGGTGTGACCGAAATAAAGTCACTTAACTTTTCAGTGCTCCCAGGCAGCCTCTGAGCCTCTTAATTGCTGAGAAAGTGCTAGTCTGCTCTGGTTCAGGGAGATCCTTAGTGAAAGTTCCTACACTGATGAAGTTACATCAGATCTTAGGGTTGGCGTCAAAATAAAATGTATATGGCCACGCAGAGCAGGACTATCTGTGCAACTTGTAGAGTTTCCTAGAGCTTTAAAAGGTTGACTTATCTTGCCATAGGCAGACCCTGTGCCTGTCTTCCTGGCTTTGAAGCTGGCATTCTCTCCACACTACCTCTGCCCAAGCGTGCGGATTGTTGTTCAGTCTCCTTGTATTCTTCATGACCCCTTTTGAAGTTTTCTTGGCAAAAGCTACTGGAGTGGTTTGCTGCTTCCTTCTCCAGGAAATTTTACAGATGAGGAAACTGAGGCACACAAAATGAAGTGACTTGCCCAGCTTAACATAGCTACTTAATTGTCAAATTTGAACTCCTCATCCTGATTCCAGACCCTGGGGCTTCATTCAGGTCTACACCAAACAGCCTCCTTAGAGCACCTCGATACATTTTTTTCCCCTGAGGCAATTGGGATTAAGTGACTTGCCCAGGGTCACACAGCTAGGAAGTGTTAAGTGTCTGAGACCAGATTTGAAGTCAGCTTCTCCTGACTTCAGGGCTGGTGTCCTATCCACTGCGCCACCTAGCTGCCCCAACACCTCTATATTTTCAAAAATTCAACTCTCTTCTCACAGGTAACCTATCCTGATCCCCGGTTCCTTCATTTGTGTCCTGTTCCTTCCCCCATCACTGCTCCATGAAAGAGACTGCTTAGAGTCAGAAACTAGGGGAACATTTCCTCTGTTCATTCAGACTTTCTCCAGCATTTTGACTCCCCTCAAATCCTTATCCATATATAATTTTCTTTGTACAAAACAGATTGTTGCCTTCCTATAAAATGTAAATTCCTTGACAGCAGAGGTGGTTTCTTTTGTTGTCTCAGACCAAGTATTTAACAGATCTTTTTAAATGAAGAAATTTAATACAACAAATATTAAGCCCTTGCTGTATACGATGTATCATGCTTGGTGATGGGAAAGATCTAAAGTGTAGATAAAGCAAGATTATTATTCTCTTGGGGTTTGTAGACGAGTAGGAAAGAAAAGCTTCTTGGTGGTAAATGAAGATAGATGGGAAAGGCAGAGTGTATTAGTGTACGGGATGTGGAATCAAATAGCCTGGATTTGAGTCTAGGGTCCAATATATAACTAGTTATGTGACCTCAGAGAAATCACTTTCTCTTTCTAGCCCTCAGTTTCCTCACCAATGGAGCAACAGTGTGGATTAGTAGATGGAGATATGATCACATAGTCAGGAAGTCCTGGATTCAAGTACTACCCCTGAGACATATTGGTTGTATGACCAAGATAAAGTCACTTAACCTCTCAGGGTCCTTAGGCAGCCTCTGAGCCTCTTAACTGCTAGTCTGCTCTGGTTCAGGGAGATCCTTAGTGGAAGTTCCCTACACTGATGAAGCTACATCTGATCTAAATATATTTAGAGAGAATGATCCTTCCCCTATGCGCCTCACAGATTGGCTGTAGGAAATGGGAGGTATTTTGAGCTTGTTCCTGATAAAATCAGACATAGCTAGTTGCCTGCCACCTATAAATATAGGCCTGGGACCTATGACATTTCTCTGAGCTGCCACTTCACAATGAGGATAGATAGTCATAGAATCATAGGCTTCCATTTATAAATTTTAAAAGTAAAGAAATCCAACTCTCTCATTTTGTATTTGGGAAAACTGCATCTAAAAGACATTATGGGATATGTCCAGGTCACACAGCTGGTAGCTATCTGATGTTATAGGATCTAAATCCAGGTCTTCCTGATTAAAAAGACAAAGGAAGGGCAGCTAGGCGGCACAGTGGATAGAACACCAGACCTGAAGTCAGGAGGAGCTGAGTTCAAATCTGGTCTCAGACACTTAACACCTTCTAGCTGTGTGACCCTGGGCAAGTCACTTAACCTCAATTGCCTCAGCAAAAAGCAAAATAAATAAATAAAAAGACAAAGGAAATTAAGAGTGAGGGTTAAGGTTGGGGAAGGTTTAGGGTTAGGGTTCTTGCATACATTGCACCACCTAGTGGTCAGTCAGTATCCTGCCTCTCTCCCAAGATTGCTGTAAAAAGCCCATGATGAGTTCAAAGGGATCTAAGGATGCCATCCACACATTGCCTCTCCTGTTCTCTATCTTTCCAGGTCCTCCAATAAATGGGGAACTTGGGGAAGAAGAGGAGAGATCCACCCAACATAGTATACACCTTCCTTATATTTTTCCTGACATCCCAGGAAGTCCACATAAGCTTACCGACTGCCCTGTGCTCTCCTTTAGAACAAATTCAGAGAAATGAGTTGTTCCATTCTGAGAGCCATCATAGCAATAAAATAGATGAAAGCAATCAGAATGATTACAGGCCTTGACATTATGGTTGGTTAAAAAAGCCAGGGATATCTAGCCCCAAAAGGTAGTAAGGACTAGGAGGAAAGGGTAGAAATTGCAAAGGGATCCATTTAATCTTGATGTCAGGAGAACCTTCTTGGTTGTCCAAAAGTGGAATATTCTGCCTTAAGTTGTGATGACCCCATTGGAGGTCTTCAAACAAAGACTGGATGATCACTTGTCTATAATGCTCTTTTCTAGGAGAGAAAAACGGTGTTTGGGGTTGCTTCTAACTCTGAAATTCTTTGATTCAGTGAAAGCTACCCCACACAGGTCAAGCAGAAGGGTGGTTTTTGTTTAAATATAGAGCCATGTTTGCTAGCCCTATTGTTCTAGAAATTTTGCCCAATCACTCCCCCACCACCACATGGAGTTAGAGGGTCCAAAAGGAAAGGCTAGAAGGCAAATCATGAAAAGCTAAAAAATATTGGCAAGATGGAGTTTTGGACTGTGATTTCCCCACAGACCCTGATCAGAGAAATGAACCAGTCCACAAAAAAGGATAAAGTCATAGAATCATAGGCTTTAACCTAGAAATAATCTTAAAGGTCATGGAATTCAACTCTCTCATTTTGTAGATGAGAAAACTGAACCTAAAAGATTTTATGAGATTTGTCCAGGTCACACAGCTGGTAGGTTCCTGAAGTAATAGGATAGACTGCTTCCAATCAAGAGTCTCTATTTGAATTTTAGTTAACAGGTCAAAAGGCAATCTGGCTCTTGAAGACTCCTAAATTAGGAAGCAGCATGAGGAAGTGGCTAGAGAGCTGGGCTGAGAACTGGGAAAACTTGAATTTGAATCCTGCCTGTGATATATCTTTAGCTCTGTGAGTGTCTAGGAGAGTGTCAAAGGCACAAAAAAAAAAAAAAATACTGTACATCACTTGACAGTGTCCAGGAAACTCTCTTAAGCTATAAATTACTGAAAAGGCTATAATTTTCTTGGTCAAAGCTATAAACATTTATTTAGCACTTGCTGTATGCTAGGCACTGCTCTAAACTAGAGATGCAAAAATAGTCCCTCAAGATTGCTCACAATCTAATGGAAGAAATAGCACACAAATAACTATGATATAAAAAGACAACATTACACATATTAATTTGGAGACAATCTCAATGGGAAAGTTACTAACATTGGTGCTACTCAGTGGGAACTTCCTACAAAGAAAAAAATCAATCATTCAATGAACACTTTTTAAACAGATCTGATCAAAAAAAGAAGGAAGGGGCAGAGGTTAATGAAGAGATAAAGGATGCATTTAAGGAGCCTGGAGAAGAGCAGAGGGGCTGTTAGGATGCTCTTTACAATAATCCAGGCAGCTCTCTAAGACCCTGGATTGGGAAGATGGCAGTGGGAACAGAGAAGAGGGAGTAAATGTGGATGATATTACAGAGATAAAAGTAACAGGCCTTGGTAATTGATTGGAGAGGAGAAGAAAAAGGAAAAGTCCAAGATAAAATTAAGCACCAAAGTTTTAGCCATGAGAGATTTAGTGAACAATGTCCCCATTGGCAGAAATTTGAAGTTAGAAGGGAGAGTAGGTCTAAGGAAGGGAGTGGGGGGAGGGAGAAATAAACCTAGTTTTAGATCTATTGAGATTGAGATGTCAGTGGGAAAACCAGCAATGATCTTTAGTTTAAGAAAGTGGTCAAGAGGGCAGCTAGGTTGCCCAGTGGTTAGAGCACCAGCCCTGAAGTCAGGAGGACCTGAGTTCAAATCTGGTCTCAGACACTTAACATTCCCTAGCTGTGTGACCCTGGACAAGTCACTTAACCCCAATTGCCTCAGCAAAAAGCAAAAAAAAAAGTGGTCAAGATTAGATGGATAAAGATTGGAAAGTAAGTATCCCAGACTGTGGGAGGGAATAAGATGCTGAGGGGGGGGGGGAAGAAAAAGAGACCAGAATCCAAGATAGAACTCTGGGGAGTTCTTCACTTTAAAGAGTGAAGAGGCAACAGCAAGATGATCAATTCTGATGGACATGGCTCTCATCAACAATGAAGAGATTTAGACCATTTCCATTTAGACCAGCATCTGTGCCCAGAGAGAGGACTGTGGGGACTGAATGCGGACCACAACGTAGTATTTCACTCTTATTATATTTGCCTGCATTTTGTTCTTTTTCATTGTTTTTCCTTTTGATCTGATTTTTCTTGTGCAGCATGATATTTGTAGAAATACATAGAGATGAATTGCACATGTTCAACATATATTGGATCACTTGCCGACTAGGGGAGGGCGTGGGGGGAAGGGAGAGGAAAAATTAGAACACAGGGTTTTGTAGAGTTGAATGTCGAAAATTATCCATGCATATATTCTGAAAATAAAAAAGCTTTAATAAAAAAGAAGAATGAGGAGGCAACAAAGAATACAGGGAAGAAGCTGTTAAGGAGACGGGAAAGGAAATGTCTCAGAGGGCAAAGAAGAACAGAAAATCATACTAAAAATTCTTAAGATTTTATTAAGACTTCATAGGATCATAGAATCATACAATCCTAAAAGTTATGGAGTCAAACTCTCTCATTTTACAGATGGGGAAACTGAGTCTAAGAAAGGTTAAGTTACTCAGGGTCACACAGATAACAAGTGTTTTAGATCAGATTTAAAATTGAGGTTTCTTGTTATTAAGATCAACTCTGAAATAACTTGCTCAAAAGTTCTCAGGTAGTGAGAAAGGAGAAATGCAGAAAGGGGGTATGGTAAAATATCTAATGTTGCAGAGAGGTTGAGGAGAATGAGAAGTGAAAGAAAGGGTCACTGGGTTTGACAGTTAGTAGGTCTTTTTCTTTGGCAACCCAATGGGGTGGTCAGGAGGGAAATCAGACAGCAAGGGGTTAAGAAGACTCAGAGCTGGGAAGAAGTGGAGGGATCGGGGATAGACAACTTTTCCAAGAAAATTAGTTGTTCAGAAAAAGAAAGAGATTGAAGCGGGCTGGATGGGGCAGGAGAGTCGAGGGGGAAGCTATTTTAGGCCTGGGGAGTCTCAATCATGTAGGCAGATGAGAAGCCAGTACACCTAAGAGATTGAAGATGTTTGAAACAGAGACCATGATTGCTGAAGGGTTCTGGGAGCGTTTGTGTGGTTAAGATGAAGGGCAGAAGTAGAGAGCTTAAAGGAGAAGGAGATCCATTTTCCTCTGATACAGGAGAGGGTCTGTGGATTGGAGGAGGGGACTTGGTGAAATATGCACTGTGGCTTATTCAGAGGGAATTTTTAATCTCAGGCTGGCTTCTTTTCACCAGCCAGCCGGCTCCTGGGCCATCTTCCCCCTCCCCCCCATCATCCTCAGCCGCCCAGCTGGTGTGCACAGAGAGAAGCCCAACTCATTTTAATATCAGTCTAAGACATACTCAGGAAGAGAACTCCAGTTCAAAAAAAAAAAAAAAAAAAACCACTCAAATTCACAATATCTTCCCATGCCTCCTAGAGATGGCTCCTTGGCGGGACCCAGTATTTCAGGGGGTCTTTGTCCTGCTGCTGGTGGGTATTCCTGAGCCCACCGAGGCCAGTATTACTCTGCACCAACCTGCTTATGGAACCTGGTCACATAGTCCCCACAGCACTGGCTCCTAAGCATCTTCATTAGCAATGTCACTCTCCATTAGCAGTATCATGGTCATTAGCAGAGATCAAGAGGGCTCTCTTCCGAATCTCTAGTTAACAGGGATCAAGGGCAGCCCCTGCAATTGCTGTCCACAGATAGTTATGCAATCGTAGAATGTCAAAAATATAAGGGAATTTAGAGATTAAATACTCTGTGTGTGTATGTGTGTGTCTCTTTGTCTCTGTCACACACACACACACACACACACAATTACTTATTCTGATGCCCAGAGAAAGGTCACTGCCGGTCCAAGGTCACCCAGTTAATAAGTGGTGGGGAAATAGGTCTAGAACTCATATCTCTGACCCCAAGTGCAGCAATCCTTCCCCCACAAAATGTTGCCCCCTGAATGATCCATAGGATAGTCCCAGGACTCATTTCTGGAGATTAATTCAATGTGAGAATGTTCAGCAATCAATCGTTCACCCTATGAACCATGCCAGTCACCATGAAGGAGAAAAAAAAAAGATCCATCACCGTCTTTTTGGAGTTCCAACCTTAGTTGAGGGGACAAGAATCATATATAAGAAATCATTTGAAAGCAATAAAAGGAAATGGTTTGAGCAGCCTAAATCCATTCCTGAGGAGAAGCAGGAAATGACGATGATGATGGTGGTGGTGGATGATGCTGCTGCTGATAATGATGGTAGCCAACATATTTATAACACTTTAAGGCTTGCAAAATGCTTTATTTGCACAATCTTATTTGATCTTCAAAACAATCCTATGAGGTAGTTACTATTATTTCCATTTGACAGAAAAGGAAACTGAGGTTCAGGGAAATTAAGTGGCTTGAATCACAAAATTAGTAAATGAACTGAAGTCTTTTTGATTCTAATCCCAGTATTCTATCCTTTATTTCACTCTGTCTTATTTCTATAATAAAAATAATTTATATTTTATATATAAGATATATTTATAATAAAAATAATATACACTCCCCCACTTCCACTGTTTCTTCGGGTTCTCTCTGTGCAAACACAATGAACTAGATTTTGTCCAATCATTCCCTTCCTTGAAAATCTTCAATGACAACAATTTCATAGAATCTCAGAATTGGAAGAGGTTGTTGAGTCCATTCAATATCTTTTCAAGGATTTCCTCTCTAACATCCCTAACTAGTGGTCATCCAGTCTCTGCCCAACATCCCTAACTAGTGGTCATCCAGTCTTCTCAAAGACTCTGGGTAAGGAGGAACCCATCACCTCTTTAGGAAGCTCATTCCACTCTGGCAGCTCTAATTATTAGCAAGCTCTCCCCTTACATTGAGCCTAATTCTACCCCTCTACAACTTTCATCCATCACTACTAGTTCTGTTTCAAGTCTAATCCGTCTTTCATGTGACAACCCTTCAAATACTTGAAGACAGACATCATTTTTTCCCTGAGCCTTCTCTTGTAGCTAATCATTCAACTATTCCTCAAATGACATGATCTCCAGTGCCCTGCCCGTTCTTATCGCCTTCTTTGAAACTACCTCACCTTTTCTGTGATGTGGCTAAAATGTGGTACCCAGAATTTAATACAAGCCCTCAGATGTAGTCTGATCAGGTGCTATGCCCTCATTTGTTCTATTCCTCCTACCATCTCGAATCTAAACACTTCAGTTTGGCATTGAAAGCCCTCCACAATTTGGTCCCACTCTACTTATTCAACCTTAACTCCTACTGTCCCTCCAAATGAATAGCTTCCTCACATCAAATGCCTTTCTGTTCTCCCCTCTGCATAATAAAATCACAACAGCATCTGCACATATTCAAAAGATAATTGATCCATGACGTGTCACTCCTTCAGTTTAAAGAAAGGATGTTTGACTTTTTATGGATTTATAACTTATATCTCAATCTCTTCCAGGAGTCTACAATCTACAGAATGAGAAATGATGCCATGGGAGTTGACATCTGATTTGGGTTTTAAAGGATGGGTAGGAATTCTGAAGACCCAGAAGAGCAGAAGAGCATCCCACATGCAGATAATAGCATGAGTTAAGATAAGGAGATGAGGATGTGACACATTCAGGGGACAAAAACAGGCTGCATGGAGAAGGTAAGTTTTGAAGTGGGTCATGAAGAAAAGGGATTTCCATTCTAGAATCCATTCTGGGCACAGAGAATAGTGTGAATAAAGGTCCATTAAGAGAGGGAAAGACAAAAATGAAAACTACAAGTAATTTCTAATCTTTTGGCTCAAATTTAGAGCATATGGAAAGGAATAGCATGAGATTAGATGTCAAAGGTTGGGTGGCGTCACATTGTAAAAAGAACTTGAATAGCAACCCATGGACTAGAGACTTCATTCATTTGGCAGTAGGGAGCCAGGGAGCAACATGATCAAAGCAGTACATTAAAAAGAGGAGTCTAATAGCAATATTTAGAATGAGTTGGAAAGGGGAAACCAATTAGGAGATCAATACAATAATTTAGAGAAAACTAATGAGATCTCATTTTAGGATGGTGGCTCTAAGAGCAGAGAAGATGGGGCAGGCTGGAGAGCTATATTAGAGGTAGAACAGAAGGGATCTGTCAACTTATTGGACATGGTGGGTGATGGAGAAATCTTTTACCCAGCATTTGTGGAATACTATATTTTAGGCTTATCTGAACATTTGAAGCCAGAGAGCCAGAGAAATGAGAATTTTTGAGGGTTTTTAGAGGAAGATTATTATTTGTTTTTGCACTCCAGCCCTGTGCCTTGAGAGTTATTTCAATCAAGGGGAGTTATTTGTGGCAATTCCAATTTAAAATGCAGGCTCTCCATCACTGTTAAGTCATCAAGATGATGATTACTCAGCTTTCTGCCTGGTGCTTCCAGAATTACTGAGCGTCAGAGCCTGTTGCCAGAGTTTGGGTCTGGGCACTTGATTTGGAGATGGGACTCTGTGCTTCAATGAAGAAAAGCTCCAGATAAAGTCATAAAACCCAGGTGAGAATTCTGTATGACTCAGGCAGAGAGCTAGACTTGTAGAAGATCTATAGTCAAGAAGACCAGGGGTTCAACCCCTACCACTGATACTACCCACTGGGCAGTGTGATCAAGGGAAGGTTTGGGGGGAATTGGGGAGATATTGGGCCAAGGGAAACCTGAACTTTCAAGATTTAAGTCCTCCCCAACTAGCCTAGAAACTGAAAACAACACAAAGCCTACATGGAGGTCATTGAAGGCCAAAATTGGGAGTGGAGAAAGAAAGAGGCATGTGAATATTTAAGAGTGATCCAAGAACTATACTCTGGGGAGATAGGCAGGGCCGTGATTATTCTCATATTTCCAAGGCAAAAAAAAAAAAAAAAAAACAGAACATAGTCGAGTTGACTAGGCAAAGTTGGTGAGAGGGTCTGTATTAAAACTTAGCTTTCATCGGCTGGAGAACAACTGAATAAATTATGGTATATGAATGTTGTGGAATATTATTGCTCTGTAAGAAACGACCAGCAGGATGATTTCAGAGAGGCCTGGAGAGACTTGCATGAACTGATGCTGAGTGAAATGAGCAGAACCAGGAGATCATTGTACACAGCGACAAGAAGACTATATGATGATCAATTCTGATGGACATGGCTCTCTGCAACAATGAAACAATTCAGACCAATTCTGATAGACTTGTGATGAAGAGAGCCATCTGCATCCAGAGAGAGGATTATGGGGACTGAGTGTGGACCACAACATAACATTTTTACCTTTTTGTTGTTTGCTTGCATTTTTTCTTTCTCATTTTTTTCCTTTTTGATCTGATTTTTCTTATGCAGCACCATAAATGTAGAAATATATATAGAAGAATTGTACATGTTTGGCATATATTGGATTACTTGCCATCTAAGAGAGAGGGTGGGGGGAAGGGAGGGAGAAAAACTGGGGACACAAGATTTTGCAATGGTAAATGTTGAATACTATCTATCCATATATTTTGAAAATAAAAAGCTTTAAAAAAATAAACTTTTGACTTAAAAAAAAAAACTTAGCTTTTCTTTCTTCCCACAGTTTGGAGGGGAAAGGGTATGAGAGTGTTTTTAGAAAGACTATCCCTGGAAGAGGATTGATCCCAGAGGGCAGAAGCAGGGGCATGGGTGGAAGTTATAGAGAGCTGGATTTAGACTAGGATGTATGAAAGAACCTCTTAACAATTAGAGCTATCCAACAGAGGAAAAGGTTCCTTCCTCCCTGAAAGTCTCCAATGAACCCAGCTGAATGTGGTAGAGGGGATTTTTGTTCCAACAGGGGCTAGAAAGAGAATTCTTTCTGAAATGAGTGCAGAGAGCATACTCAGTGGGGCTTAGGGTACTGAATTTAGAATCTGGGAGACCTGAGTTTGAATCTTCCCTTTAACACTATGTGACCCCAGGAAAAGACCTTGATCTCATATTTCAGTTCTACAATGAGAGAATGTAAGTATGAGACTTCCTTTTACTCGGAGGGCTGGCTCAGCAGAAAGGTATGGGACCTTTGGAGAAGCCGGTTACTATTCATTAAACATCCTCTTTCCCAAATATTTCATAGGCCAAGATTTTCAAGAACTTGATGACCTCATCCATGGCCAGGGTGGGACCCAAAACTCCCATTATTTTCCCAGAAATGAAAATGTAAAGAGAGAAAGGAAGTGATGGATTAATCCACTGGGAGCTATGGGGATCCTGCCTTGAAGTCATGGCTCAGGAAATCTTTCAGAGACCTTGAAAATCACCTCCACCAACATTTGGAAGAAATTGGTACCCAAAGAAGAAAAGAATTTTGTCTCAGAAGTTGCTGCAGTTATGAGAAAGTGAAACTTAGTGTAAGAATGATAAGAGAAATGAAACTCTTCCTCTCCCCCAAATGGGCTTTCTATGTTCCAATTGCTTGGGTTCGTTCCCAGTTTTCTGCTTCTGATACAGCCTGTGACCTTGAGGAAAGTACCCTTTCCCCTGATGGACCATATATTTCTATAACAGAAGGAAGAAGGAGTCAGAACTAGGAAAATAGGAGCCTTGTCATTAAGTCGTGCGTCTAACTCTTTGTAACCCCATTTGGTGTTCTCTTGGCAAAGACGCTGGAGCAGTTTGCCATTTCCTTATCCAGCTCATTTTACACATAAGGAAACTTAGGCAAACAGGGTCACATGGCTAGTAAATCAAATCTGAGGCCAGATTTGAACTCAGAAAAATGAGCCTTCCTGTCTCCAAAAGCTCTTTCTACTGTTCTACCTCCCTGCCAGGTACAGGGCTCTCTATTCACTGGACCATCAATCTAGCAGGGGCTTTCCTGGATTGCAGATCAGCTGAAAAGATTTCAAATGTGGTCTTATTGAAGTTTTCTGTTGCCCAAGGAATAGCCAAGCTAAGTTTCCAGAGCAGGACCCTCAATGGACCCTCAATAGATCTGTGGATAGATTTCAGTGGGTTCACGAACTTGAAGGAAAAAAAATGACATCTTTATTTTAATATGATTGGCTTTCTTTGTAATCACACGGATTTTATGAATTAAAAAATAATTATTCTGAGAAGAGGTCCATAGATTTTTATCAGATACTGCCAAAGGGGTCCATGGCATGGATCACAAAGCTGTCTCGGGACACTGCCAGCTACAGCATCCAGGACTGGAGATCTGTATCAGTGAAGAAAGAACAAAAATTTAGCAGTCACTCAGTGAGCATATATTAAGCACTTGCTCTAAGCTAGGTATTGGAGATAGTGGGGGGGAAATGAAAGCTCCCATTTCTCAGGAAGTTTCCATTGCAAAGCAAAAATAGTTTTTTGTGAAGAAAAATAGTTTTCTTATCCCCAGAGCTGTAATGAGGGGACTTTGTACCACAAACGAGGCCCAAAGAAAGTGACAGGAAGTAAGCCATCACTTGGTGGGGAGATAAAGCAAGAGAACACCCCTTTGGCCTGGAAACAGAGACCCCAGGACACTGGCTTGAGGCTGCTACTGGGAAGGCTGCCATATGCATGGGAGAGGCTGGGAAGGTAAGGAGGGTAGAATGGGGAAGAGCTCACCTCCAGCCTGCCATCTGGTAGCTTCTCTTTTTAACTAATTATTCTTGTTAATTAGGTGCTAAATTCTGTTGCTTCCACTTAGCTGAAGGACTATTAGCACTCCCCCTGTCCTTTAAATGCAGCCTTTGGAGGCGAAGCTCCATGTGCCCTGTCCTAGTTACAGCTCAGCCTATTCCTCCATGGAACTGTGTCCTTCACAAGGGCTGGGACTGTGTTTTTCTGAGCTTGATATGCACAGACCTGGCCAGTCAAAGTCACTTAATCCTTCTAGTAAAATAAACAAGTCCCTTCCAGACCTAACATGATGTAAGGCTGATGTAGCCACCAAAAGTCGGGGTTCAGTCATGTGAAGAATTCACAATGGCCATTCTCTTTGGCAAAAAAAATTAGATTTAGGGGAATAAGATACAGACAAAATGAAGGGGTATAATGGGAATGGTAAATATGAAATAGAGCTGGGAGAGCACAAAAAGGGAGTTTAATAATTAATGATGGAAAGGGCAAGTTTCCTAGTGGAACTTGCCATTTACCAAGAGAAAGGAAACACCCCATGAGGTTGGAGCATGCCCTTAGCTGGCAGACTAAATCCTGAAAGGGATATAGCATACATAGCTCTAAGGAGGAGAAATGGGGTCAGGAGAGACACCTCAAAGCATGGTGGGATTGAGAAGCAAAGTGAGGTTAGGGGAGACCCCACAAAGAGGGCGGGGTCTTCTTAAAATTCATCTCAAGGGTCACTGGAGTTGACCCCTGAAAGTGGCACGGATGCTGGTTGGGCTGAGAGGAGGGAGTCCAGTGGGGAGGAAGATGGGGGCGATGGGAGCAGATTAACCAGACTGAACAGTGTTAAAGCAATGAGAAGGGAATAATGAGGATGGGCAGATAAGGGCTGAGGCCTTTTCTATTCCTCCAGGCAATATTCCTTAACAAAGAGTTAGAACTACCAAGAACTGGCAGCCAGGTGGGTGCCCATTGACTGGAGGAATGTCTAGACAAATGATAGTAAACAAATGTAATGGGGTGTTATTGGACCCTCAGAAATGCTGCATTGGAACAACTTAAAGAAACTTGGGAAGATGTGTATGAACTAATTCAAAGTGACGGAAACAGTACCAGGAAGGCTGATAGGGGATGAATGCAGCAATTTAAACAAAAAGAACAATGAAATGAGAACCTTACTATGAAACTAGAATGACTAATCTCAGCCCCAAGAAGAGATGAGGAAATGCATCTCCCTCCTTTCATTGGAAAAAAAAAAAAGACCCTGGGTGGGGAATGTTGTCCATGCTGCCAGATTGGGTCATCTTGTTGTTTCACTGTGTTTTACAGAGGAAGGTTCATGGCTGGGGCAGGGAGAAGTATATATCTGAAAATGACTGAGATATTAAAAAATTAAAAGCATCAATGCAACATTTAAAAATTCAGTTATGATTTTAAAATATTTGTTAAAAACCTGCCCCTCAAAAATTCAAAATAGAAACTTGAACAGATGCCTACGGCTATGTCCTTTCTTTCTTATAAGTTTTGGGACTGCAGAGTTACCCTCCCCCCAATATTGTTATTGTTCCTCAAGAAGTCTCTCAAGCTCCTTTTTAACTTTGGAGTAACCCTTTGGGTTATACTGAGTCTGGGTAAAATAGGGTTCCACAATCTCTCTGGTTTAAAGGGGCTGCCCAGAACTGGTACAATCCACAAGAAGACTCTGTAGAAATCATCAATTCCAGTCCCCATTTACATACAAGTCTTGTTTTCCTGGAATAGAACTCGATATTGTCCTTCTCTAAATGATGGGAGATAGATTGTTATTAGAATGATGAAAAAGAGAAACAGAGAGACAGAGACAGAGAGAGGGGGGGGGGGGGGCGAGAAGAAACGGAGAGGGAAAGGGAAAGGAAAAGGGAGAAGGAGAGAAAGGGGGAGAGGGAGAGGAAGAGAGGGAGGGAAGAAGGAAGAGAGGGAAGAAGGAAGGAAGGAACAGAAAAGTAGAAAAGGAAGAGATTAAGTCAAGGGGTGGCGTGGGGACTGACAGAAGAATAGACAGAAGCAAAACACTGTTAATAAGGAGGGAAAGTGTGAAAGGAGAGAAAGGACAAACAGGAAGAAAAATAGGATAGAAAGAAATACACAAGGTAATAATCATGACTGTGAATGTGAACTGAATGAACTCTCTCATAATGGGGAAATGGATAGCAGGGTGGATCAAAAACTAGAATTCTACAATGTTGTTTACAAGAAAATGCAGTGGCCAGCAATGGATGAAGGTTAGGGTTAAATTAGGGTGATGATGGAGAGGTCCATAGCAAAGCCAGGGAAGGATGGGAGATGTGAACTGAGATTTGGGATGTCTCTAAAAAACATCAACAGAAAACACAGATCAAAGAAGAGGATGCAGAATGGGAAATTGACAGGTGACCAGGCCAAATCCAGGAAGGTCCAGGAAAAGTAAGATTCCTAGTCTTCTTCTCTAGCTCCATGTCCACTCTTCCCTCCAGCACTGCCTGGAAAGGGTAAGGGATGAGGCTAAAATGCTGTGTCACCTTCCATCCAGGAAGGAGTCGGGAAGCTAGATGGGATGGAGTCATTTCCTGAGCCAACTTGCCCTTCCTGAGGGGATGAGACAAGGTATTTCAGGAAAGAAGGGTACCAGCAGAATAGTAGAGTTTGCTAGACATAATACCTGAGACTCAGAGTTGGATGGACCCTCAGAAGCCCCTTCAGACAAGAAGTCCCAGCCTGCACAGCATCCCCGGCAGTCAAGGTCAGCCAGCATTGGGAGGAGCTGATTCCATAATACGTGCTCAGGCTCTGGCAAACTTTCAAGGACTGAATAATGGCATTACTATGATCATTGCTATCAATATCCCATTTTTCTTTTTCCTTTTCCATAGGATCCTGTCTCTA
Source organism: Myrmecobius fasciatus (assembly GCA_023553655.1). Classification (NCBI taxonomy): domain Eukaryota; kingdom Metazoa; phylum Chordata; class Mammalia; order Dasyuromorphia; family Myrmecobiidae; genus Myrmecobius; species Myrmecobius fasciatus. The sequence goes on from JAJPUD010000720.1 coordinate 558,075, forward strand.
CAGGAAGAAGGAGCCTCAGAGGCTGTTTAGTCCAAACCCTGCATTTTACAGATGTTGAAACTGAGGTTTAGGGAAGTGAGGTATCTTACCCAAGCTGACACAAGTGGTGAAAGTGAAGGAAAAGGTTCAAGGATAAGTTGTTATAATCTGCAGACTTTTGCATAGTTGGAAAATAATTAATCACTATTTGTAAATACTAATAAACTAAAAAACAAACAAACATTAGGATGTAAGCTAAAAATAGAAATATGAAGAGGTAAGGAAACATGCATTTATTAGGCACTTTCTACATGCCAGCTACCATATTTACAAAAATTATCTCCTTTGATCCTCATATAACCCTAGGAGATAGATGTTATTATTATCTCCAATTTAAATTTGATGAAACTAAGTCAAACAAAATAAGTGACTTGGTACACAACTGATAAGTGTTTGAGGCTGGATTTGATCTAAGTCCTCTCTGCATCAAAAGAATCTTCAGGGCAGGCAGAACTACAGAAATGAGATGCATCTTAGCCTGCCTCCATAGGGCTTTGGTATCTTCCATTAAGTCTACATGTTTTTAGAGCTTTTCTTTCTATTTGATTCAGAGATTGTAAGCATTTAATATAACATTATTGTTGTTCAATCTTGTCCAACTCTTCATGACCCTACTTGGAGTTTTCTTGGCATGGATCCTGGAATGGTTTGCCATTCCCTTCTCCAGCTCATTTTGCAGATGAGGAAACTGAGGCAAAAAATGTAAAGTGACATTCCCAGGGTCACATAGTCAAGTGTCCGAAGCCAGATTTGAATTTAGGAAGATGAATCTTTCTAATTCCAGGTCCAGCACTCAATCCATTGCATTATAAAGCTGCTTTCAAAATGACAGTATCTATCAAAAACTTTATTCTGAAATGTTTGTATATCAATGTTATATTCAAGTTGTTGTGGGTAACAGTTCTTTCTAGAATAATCCTCAATACAGCTAATTTGCTGAATTCTGAAGGATATGTTGGGAATTTATTTATAATTTGGGTATAATATTTTACTGTTATGTTCATCTTTTTTATTGATACTTGGACAGAAACAATTCCAGGAAAAATCACTGCCATAATTTTATTATTTCATATTTAATGTACCATGGACTATCATCCAAGTAGATAAAATAACTACTTTCTGGAGCTAAATAAAAGTTTTAGAGTATAAGTTTATTGGTAGGATCACTGAAAGTATCTTAATACAATTCCTGTAGAAGACAGTATGACAGGGATGTTATGAACCACTTCTTGTTCCCATATGATTTTAATACAATATAATTGTTGTCGTTAATCCTCAGAAAATAAATTATATGACCTCTAAGGTCTTTTCCGGCTCAAAATCTATGATCCTATGATTATGATAGTCAACTTCCAATAGATGGGAACTCATTCCCTTCCAAGACAGCGCAGCCTATTTGAATTATGGATAGCTCTAGTTGTTGGAAAATGTTTAATTTGGTCAATCCTAAAATTTCCTCTTAGTACCTTCAACCCATCACTCCTAATTCTCCTTCCTGGGTTCAAACACAACAAGCTTGATTCCTTCTGTATCTAAGAGCCCTCTTAATACCTTCAACCCATTACTCCTAATTCTCCTTCCTGGGTTCAAACAGAATCTAAGAGCCCTTTTAATACCTTCAACCCATTACTCCTAATTTTCCTTCCTGGGTACAAACACAAGCTTGATTCCTCCTGCATCTAAGAGACAGCTAGCATTTCCTCCAAGTGTGAAGCAAGGTCTCCAAGGGTGAAATAGTGTTTTCCAGCCCTCAAGAGACCAAGGCCTGATACCAGGCTAATACACTTTGGCTCCCACAACCCTAACTAATGGGATCTTAATTAAGCAAAAGGCTTCATGGAGTTGTAGAAGGAATTCTGGATCAGGAACCAAAGGAGTTGCCTTCATATCCCAACTCCGCTACTTATTATCTATGTGATTTGGGGAAAATCATTTAACCTTTCTGGACTTCTGTTTTCTCATCTGAAACTGGGAGCTTTAAGCTCAGTCTCTTCCAGATCCTGTGGTCACTGTGGAGAAGGCTAGCCGAGAAGATTTGCCTGACCTGGAACCAACTGGTGATGATAATTCAAGGCTCTGGCTGGCAAGGTCCCACCATAACTACCCCTTCTCTTCTCCCCTTTCCATGTCTTGGTCACTCTTGCTTCAGATCTTTTGCCCTTCTCCACACCTGGAATGCCCTCTTTTTCTCCTTTTAGCCAAATCCTGTCCAGCTTAAATTCTACCTTTACTTGGAAGCCTTCCCTGATGCCCCAGTCCACCCACAGAAATCCTTCCCTCCTCCAAAAACCAGCAGTCTGACTTGTACCACCAGCATTTGGGATTAATATTCACTTCGTATTGTTTTTCCATATCTGAGTCTTACCTCATTCCCCTCCACCCACAAGCAATTTTGAAACTCCCAGAAGGAAGGGAGTTTCATCCAAACTAATAGCTCTTAGAGGGCAAGGAATAAGTATCAACAATAACTGCAACTGTAGTAGTAGAGCATTCGTATTAGTAACAATCTGATACTTATACAGTGATTTAACATTTACAGAGTGCTTCCTCGGGAAAGCAGGTGCTACAGGTATGATTTTCCTGTTTTTTAGATGAATAAACAGGCTTAGAGAACTTCAATTACTTGCTCATTACTCACAGCTAGTAAACACCTCTGGAAAAATTCAAACTCTGGTCCTCCTGGCTTCAAGACCAGCATTCTAGGATCATAAATGCAGAATCAGAAGATCTTTTGGAGCTCATTTACCCCAGGTGTGTTATTTTATAGATTAAGGAAGTGAAAAGTTAAGTGATTTGCCCAGTCTCAAAAATGGTAAACGGCAAAGGTGGCAATTTGAACCCCAGTTCCTGTGACTCTGAGGTCAGTGCTCTTTCCCTTCAGTCCTAGTGTCACTAAGGAGTCACTAGGGATATAGTAAGCTATCTCTTTTTCTTGTTCTAAACCTTGACTCCTAATCTTGGTCACAAGAGAAATCTGACTGACCAAACATTTCCAAAAAATGTCACAAGGGAACGGGTGAAACTGTGTGGGTGGCGAGATCATCTTCCCAAATCCAGCCTCTGTCACTTTCTAGCTGTGTGATCCTGAGCAAGGCACTTCATCCTGTCTGCCTCAGTTTCCTCATCTGTAAAATCGGCTGGAGAAGGAAATGACAAACCATTTAGTATCTTTGCAGTATCTTGGCCAAGAAAACCCCAAATAGGGTCAAGACAGAACAACAAAAGCTAGGACATTGCAGTGTTACAGTCACACCTCTTGGAGCCCCCCTCACAGCTGCCCACAGACCTGCACAAGAGAAAATCAGGGGGCCTCTCACAGCAAAAAGCGCTAAACTCCAATATAAACTGGCAGCAAGGCTTTGTTATGGGCCCTTGAACCTAGACCTAGGGCTCCACCTGGTGGCTAGTTCTGAGACATGCCTGATTCGGATTAATGGGGTAAACTAACCCAAATGAGCACCCTGTTTAAATGACTGAATTTTGAATTTTCCATCTGACTTGCAGCTGATTTTTTCTTTTTTTCTATGTTGTCTCCTCTATTATAATGTGAACTCCTTAAAAGCAGGAACTGCCTGACTTTACTATTTCCATCTCCAGTGTTTTGTGCCAGAAGATGATGCTCCATCCATCCACCCACCCATCCATCCTTCCATCCACCCAGCCTCCACCCAGTCATCCTGCTGTGCTTTGCTTGTCTGAGTACATGTTACTCAAACTATGTAAACAAAAAGTTGTCTAACCCAGGCTCTTAAGCAGATCACTTAATTTCTGATTTTCCCATCTGTAAAAATGGGGATAATAATAGTATTTACCTCCCAGGTTTATTGTGAGGATCAAGTGCTTAGTTCATTGCCTGGCACATGCTCCCAAAATAACGTCAAGCATTTATTAGTATTTATCTTTTTTGGATCTGCTTTAATGAATGAAAAGACAAACATACAAATGCTATTACGCAAACAATTAAGGTTATATATAACCTTTAAAACCAATTTCTTGCGTAAGAAGGTTAAACATGGCAATGAAAATTTGGTTTACACTTTTTATTTACCCTTCTCTGGCTGACATCAACCTCACTGAGTCAGATTTTCAGAGTAGCGTCTGGTCTCCTCAGTTTCCTGATTTAAAAAAAAAATTAGAATCAGAAAAAGGAAAAGGCAAGTCCAGGATCACCCAATGAGTCATTGGCTGAGCTGGAAAGGAAAGGCTGATTCTTAATCTAAGAGTCTTCCACACTACACTGCCTTCTCTACCCCACCTCCCATTGTCAAAATTACCTGACTCAGAGGGAGTTCTGAATGAATTCGAGAGTGAAGGTGAAATCCCCAAACTTGACTCTCAGAATCTCAATTCAAGGGAAAATCTGAAGTCCCCACTCCAGCCACACCTGAACAGAAATCCCCCTTATAAAATCTCCCTACAAGCTACCCAACCAAGGATCTTGCAGCCTTTGCTGGAAAATCTCTGGAGAGGGGTAACTCAATACCTTACTGAAGCAGCACATTAAATATTTAGATGGCGACGACTGTTAGGAACATTTTCTTTCTGCTGAACTGAGATTTTAAACTGAATAGGTAACTGGATAGCATAACATAAAGAACTCTGAACTTGAGGTCAGGAAACCTGAGTTCAAATCCAGCCTCAATCTTCCTAGTGATTTGGGTAAGTCATTTGACTTTTTTCCTCATCTGTAAAATGGAGGTGATACTAGCACCTGCCTACCTGAGTTGTTTCAAAGATAAAATGAGATGCTCTTTGTGAAACACTTTGCAATCCTTAAAGCACTATATAAATGCTAGTTATTATTTTTATCTTCTTTCTTGTCAGTTCTAATCTTTGTTTCTGAATCTACTTTCTAGGGTCAAGTAGCACAAATTTAATCCCTTTTGGGACAATATTTCAAATACTTGAAGAGAGTTATCTATAACTATAAGCATCTCCTTTTTTTTTCACTAACATCCCTCCTAAAATGTTGCCTTCTTGAAATATTCCAGATGTGGGCTAATAAGGACAGACTCCATTAGGTCTGTCACCACTCCCCAACTCTAGACGGTGGGATTTACTAATATTGCAAAATGAGAATAACCAAACAGAATTCCCAGTTGTTCCTGACCCTTCTTTGCAGAATGGATCCCCAAGATTACAGATAACGAGGGTCTTTTTAAATGTATTGAATAATTTTACTGAATTTTTTTTCTTCTTTTTTTTCCTCCCATATTATGAGATGAATCTCTGGGATGGGGGCAGCATATAGTGGGAAATGTAAATTATGTGGAAATAAAAGCTGTCAAAACTCTTAAAAATACATAGAATGCTTACATTGAGAGGGAGTTGTAGTATAATGCAGACGACAGAAAGTCAAACTCATAATCAGGATCGGGACTAGATTCAAGTCAAGCCTTTGTGACCCTGCATGGGCCATTTAACCTTTTATTGCTCTAGACAACTCTCTAAGAGTAAATTGCAGAGCAGGTGTTCATCTATCTGCTTCCAAAAAAATCCCACTGGGGGCTGATTCTTATTGAGTTCATTGCCTACTAAACACTTGCACTCCCACCTTTTTGACATTAAATGTTGTCTCAACAGCCACTCTCTGGTCTACATCATCTCAGCCAAAAAGTATTTATCCGACTGACTTATGGACTACATTTCCCACTCCTGGCCTAGAAGGAAATTTTCAGGGTAAGGTCATCTACCCCAGGAAATTGTGGCCAAAAAAAAATTGCTTTTTGCAAACTGCTAAATCACTACAAAAATATGAATTATTGTTACTTGGAGATCACTTAATGCCCAGGGATCGATTGATTGATTTTGTGTGTGTGTGTGTGTGTGCGTGTGTGTGTGTTTGCTCTCATCATAGTCCCCCTTAGCATTGTTTGGTAAAGCCTAGGGACCCTTTCTTAGAACTATATTTTAAAATGAATAAAATAAAACACAAGGGAAACTAATTCTATGGAAATATAGTCATCAAAAGATTTTTTAAAAAGTTCCTGAATCCCAGGCTAGAAACTCTTGATCCAGTCTAAAATCTCTTTTTATATTTGGGGAAGTTCAGAAGTATTGAGAAAAATGTTCAAAGTTTCATAGCTAGCTAGGAGGTGTAGAGATGGGATTAGAACTCCAACCACTCCCTTCCCCATCTTCTTATTAGGGCTCTTTCTACCATATAAAACCATCTGCTTGTACAAGTCATTTGTCAGATGTTGGAAGGGACAGGCAGAACAAGGAATGCAGAAGAATAAGAAATAGCTCCTTCCCATGGAAAATAAGACAGTTACACAGATCAAAGGTGCATATTTAGTCAATCAACATTCCAACAACATGCACTTATTAAGCACCTACTATGTAATAGGCTTTGTTTTAAACACTAAAGATAGAAAGGCAAAAATAATAGTCCCTTGTCTCAAGAATTCACAGTCTGGGGGAAAGAGAACAATTAGGTAGAAACAAGACATAGACAGCAGATTGGAGGTGGTCTCAAAGGGAAAACACTGTAATTAATGAAGGACAGATTAGCAGATTAGCTGGAGATGAGGAGGGAGGCCATTTACAGCCGGTGAAAATGTCCAGAGATGGGAGATGGAGGGTCTTGTTTAAGGAAGAGCCAAGGGACCAATTACTGCATTGCAGTGTGTCAGGATGAATAAGGTGGAAGAACACCAGAAAGGGAGAAAGGAGCTAAACTAAAAGGATCTGGAAGGCCAAGTAGAGTGGCGTATAATTGTATATTTGATCCTGGAGGGGACCACTGCAGATTATTAAATGGGGAAGAATGACATGGTCCAGGCATGATGAAGGCATGCACCAGGGGGGTGACAATGTCAAAGAACAAAGGTGGGAGGCACCTGCAAGAAATTTTATGGAGGTTGAATCAACAGGACTTGGCAACAAAGTGGATATAGGCTAGTAAGAGTGAGAAGTCAAGGAAGACACGTAGGTTGTGAGTGGGTGACCAGGGAGATTAGGAAGGGGGCAGGGAAGAAAATGAGTTTGGTGACTGTAAATCACCCAGCTGGAGAGATCTGGGCAACTGGAGATTGTAAGCTGGAAGTCAGGAGAGAGATTAGGTCTAGATAATGAGAGATGGAAGAAACTTTACAGACCACTAGTAGAGAGTGAGTTCAATGACTTGCCCAACATCACACAGAGCATAAGGTAAATCCAGGATTTGAATCTGGGTAACTCACAATACAGCATTTCCATTTAATTCACCAGAATTCATTTAGTTTTAACCTTGAATAATACATTGCTAAGCACTAGTGGTATAAAAATGATCTGCCATCCAACAAGAAGTTTACATCTACTGAGGGAGAAGCCAATGGCGAGATAAATCCACAGATAATAAAATACAATTTTTTTATTTAAAATTTTTTTAATTTTTGATAGTGTTTTGTTTTCCCAAATACATGCAAAGATAGTTTTCAAGTCATCTTTGCAAAACCTTGTGTCCCAAATTTTTGTCCCGCTCCCCACCCCCTTTCCTTTCCCCTAGACAGCAAGGTTAAACATGTACAATTCTTCTAAATACATTTCCATTTTCATCATGCTGTGCAGGAAAAAATCAAATCCAAAGGAAAAAAACACAAGAAAGAAAAAAAAAAACAAGCAAACAAAACAATAATAGCAAAAAATTGAAAATACTATGCTTTGATCCATATTCAGTCACCATAGTTTTTTCTCTCTGGATACAGATGTCCATCACAAGTATATTGGAATTGCCTTGAATCACTGCATAAAATACAAAATATTAAGGAATAAATGCCATGTAACTTAGAGAGGGGACAATCAGGAAGGCTCTAGCAGCTAGAGTATTAGATTTGGTGTCAAGAAATAAGTTTGAATTTTGCTTAAAATATTAGTTTGTTTAACCCTGTGCAAATCACTTAATTTGTCTTAGCCTCAGTTTCTTCATTTATTAAATGGAAGTGATAATGGTACCTACCCACAGGATTATTGCCAGGAACAAGTAAGGTAAGGTTTGTAAACTGCTTGGCAAACTTTTAAGCACTGCATAAATGGTATTTATATTTTCCAAAGTTATTCATGATTTCTTAGCTGCCAAATCCAATGGCCTTTTCTCAATCTTCATTTCTCCTCCCCATCTCTGCAAACTTTGACACTTGATCCCTCTCTCTTTCTTGATACTTCTTCTCTGTAGGTTTTGGGGATATTGCTCTCTCCTTATTCTGCTCCTACTTCTCTGATCGCTCCTTCTCCATCTCCTTTGTGGGATCCTCTGCCAGATCTCTAACTGTAAGAGTCCCATAAGCTTCTATTCTGGACCCTCTTCTCTTCTCCCTCTATACTACTTCCCTCATAATCTCATCAACTCCCATGTTTTTAATCACCATTTCTGTGCTGGTGATTGTCAAATCTACCTATCTTGCCTTAACTCTCCACTGACCTCCAATCTTGTATCTCTGACTGTCTTCCAGATATCTCCAGCTAGATGTTCAGGAGACATCTTCAACTCAAGATGACTAAAACTAAACTTATTGTCTTTTCCCCTAAAACCTCCCTTCCTCTTACTTTTCCTATTACCGCCCTCAAAGTCACCACCACCCTCCCGGTTATCCTTGCTCCCACCTGCCATCCTCAATGGAATCTTCCCCCCTCCATAACCAATCTGATTTTTAGTGTATTATTTTCTTTGGTCCCACAACCAATGTATTGCCACGACCTGTCAATCTTAGCAACATAATATCCCTTACCTCAACTCTGACATTGTCACCCCTCTGGTGCAGGCCCTCATCACCTCATACCTGGCTATTGAAATAGCTACAGCTTGGTCTCCCTATCTCAAGACTTTCCCCACTTTAGTCCAACCTCCACTCAACTATCAAGGTGATCTTCCTAAAATGTAGGTCTAACCATCATCACGTGACATCCTATCACCTCCAGGGTCAATTATAGAATCCTTTGTTCCTGCCTCTACCCTTTTAGTCTTCTTATAATTGCCCCCACCTTCACCCTATTATGTCCATCCAGTGATACCGGCCTCCATGTTGTTCCTCAGATAAAACCTTCCATGTCCTGATTCTTGGGATTTCCACTGGCCATCCTCCATACCTGAAATGCCCTCATCTCTATCTCCTGGCTTCCTTCAAGAAATCTTCTTTCTACAGAAATCATTTCCCAGTTCCTCATAAGTTCAATGCCTTTCCTTGATTATTCCCTTATATCCCTTGATTGATTATTCCCAATTTATCCTGTAGCATTCTTGTTTGTACATAAGTATTTACCCTTTGTCTCCTCCATTAGATTGTCATTCTCTGATATCACACTCTTTTTTCACCTTTCCTTTTATCCTTAATACTTATACAGTGCCTAATATGTAGTAGGTACTTAATAAATGTTTGACTAATAATTATAATTTTTTTCCTTATTCTTATAATTATTATTTGGGAGATGCTACCTCAGCTGAGTTCTAAATGGAGAAAATGATGATATAGTGAGAGGAAAGACAGCACTGCAGGTGGAAGGAACAAATCTAAGATGCACAGAGTGAAAAATGGAACATGGAGTATGAGAAACAACCTCAATAAGCCAGCTTAGCCAGAAGCCAGCATATAGGAGAGAGAATACTGGGAAATCAATCTAGAAAAATGAGCTGAAACACCCCAAGCCAAGTATTTTGCTGTTCAGTCATATCCAATTTTTCATGACCCCATCTGAGATTTTCTTGGCAAAGATACTGGTTTGCTATTTCCTTCTCCAAATCATTTTACAGATAAAAAAAAAACTGAGGCGAATAGGGTTAAGTAACTTATCCAGTTACACAGCTAGTAGCTTAAAACTAGTAAGAGTCCGATTTGAACTCAAATTTTCCTGATTCCAAATTTTTCTCCGTGTGTGTGTGTGTGTGTGTGTGTGTGTGTGTGTGTGTGATTAGTTAAATTCATTTTTGGTTTGGACCTGATATCATCTATGTGGAAATGTCCTGATATGGAAATTCTAGTCATTGATGTAGGTCTGCCACACATGGTACTGAGTAGTTAAATGATTTACCCAGTTGTGTAGCTAGTAAATGTCCCAAAGGCAAGATTAAGATCCAGGACTATCCAAACTCCAGATTAAACCCCCCCTTTTTTTATTATATAAATATAAATATATAAATTATATATCACATATATAAATTATATATCACAGATTAGAGCTTTACTATTTAGAAAGTACTTTGCATGTTCTCATTTTATCCTTCTAACCCCATGATACAGGTAATATCCCTGTTACCAGTCTCATTTTATAGATGAGGAAGTTAAAGCCCACAGTGAAGATTCTAAGTGCAAATCAATGCTTTTCCTACAATATGACACCCACTTTAAAAAAAATAATAATAATAGCTTTTTATTTTCAAAATATGTGCAAAGATAATTTTCAACATTCACTTTGCAAAACTTTGTGTTCCAAATTTTTCTCCCTCCCTCCCTTCCTCAATCCCCTCCCCCAGACAGCAAGTAATGCAATATAGGTTAAGCATGTGCAATTTTTCTATATACATACATTTATCATGCCGCATAAGAAAAATCACAACAAAAAGGGGGGAAAAAAGAGAAAGAAAAAGCAAGCAAACAATAAAAGTAGTGAAAATACTATGCTGCGATCCACATTCACAATGCCCCCTTTTTCAAAGAAGCACAATGGAGAGAGACCAGAGTCAAGAAGACTCATCTGGCCTCAGACACTTACTAGCTGTGTGACCTTGGGCAAGCCATTTAACTTCATTTGCCCCAGTTTTTTCATCCTCATAATAGCATCTATTTCCCAAGACTGCCGAGAGAATCAAAAGAGATAATTTTGGCAAAGTACTTAGCCGAGTACCTGGCTTGTAAGTATACTAAATACTACTAGTAAGTGGCATGTAAATGTTTGCTGCTGTTACTATTTTTTTTCTTAGTTATACCTCACTGCCCGCCAAAGGCAGATGCACAATGGATGGAGAAGACAAAACTCCTATCTCCCTCCCCATGATGGTGAGATTCTGAAAGGTAGAGAAAGTATAGTGGACCATCAGACCATCACACCTGGGGCTGAGGGCAGGTACTCAGTATCTCCATCTCCCTCATACGGGATCTGGGGCACTAGGAAAGAACTGCCTAGTAGCCCGATGTACTCATTAATAGCATTCAGCAATCATCTCAACTTTAAATCTTTATCATGAAATCTTTCCCACACAGCCCATTCCCAGGCCCACAGAAAGAGCCAATTCACAGTAAAATTATGACAGAGGCAAAGTTAACCTCCAGAGATTTCCATGGTGTGGTGTAATGGAAAGACCACTGGCTTTGGAGTACAAAGCCTCAGGTTTGAATCCTGATTACAATGTTTCCTACTTATGGACCTCCCTAGGTCTCAGTTTCCTCACCTGTAAAATGGGGATAATAACCCTTGCCTTATCTCAAATAGTCATTTGGAGGGAGACGTGACCCAAGTTAAAATTCAAACTCTCCCACTTATCACCTGTCATTTTAGACCAAAACACATCTTAGAATCTCCTTCCTGAAAAATGGAAGTGAAGGGAAGGGCTGACAGATTAAAATCCGATACCCCAAGGAGCCATAGAATTGTAAATTATTTTTCTCTTTCTGCAAACTTCTTCCTGACAGTGTCTAGTGACCTCAGCTGGGATCCCATTCTTTCAGGTCAGCTGGCTACTATCCAAGCCCAGTAAGTTAGCTCAGTTTTTAGTCCTGATGGTATTCGTCATTTAATAAGGGGGTTCTAGAACAACTATCTTTAAGAACCTACAGGGGGATTTCAGGCATCATGTCAAGCTAATAGGAAAGTGAGGGGACCCTTCTGACATTGCTCATATCATACTACAAAGATATCCACTTACTTCCCCAAATGATGAAGCTGACCTTGAGGAAAGATCAAGGACAGGAGCTGATCCTTAGATTCCCAAAAGGTAATGGGATGATCATTCACATGATAACCAGGTGACCCATCTTATCAAAGAAAGAACACAGAAGTCCTGGTTTTCAGGCCCAATATGGACACTGCAGTTTCTGGACTAGGACTATGACCGTCATATAGTGGAAGGACTGAAAGACCTTTCTGGTGAAGATAAGAGTGAAGCTGAAAGTGAAAGAGTTTTCTAACCACTGCTCCGCCCTATCCCTCCATTTATAGGCTCAAACTGGGATGAAAACCAGATTCAGTTGGGGGATGGTATGAGGAGGGGGAGGGGAATTAAACCAGGCTGTTAGGGCTGGTATTAGCAGACTATAAAGGCTCAAAGCGGTTGATTTCTCTCCCAAGGTGGGCCTGAAAGCTAGAGACACAGAGAGAAACAGTTGGGCAGGGAATGTTTGTTGCCTCTTTTTGTATCTCTAGTGCTTAGCATAGCGCCTGGCACTTGGTACACACAATAAAATGCTTTTTGATTGAGAGTGGGCTGGGGAACCAAACTGCTTCTTCTTGCTCTGGACTATATAGGGTTATGTCTGAGATGAGGCTAAGACCCTCCCTTGGACTACCTGGGACCTTGTTTGGATCTCACCTTCTACTAGTGGCCATTTGGTGTGAGGGAGTGTATACCATGACCCATTTGGGTATGGACAGCTGGTCCAAGCAGAGGACCCGATACTGAGTTCTGAAACTTGTGCCCCATCTCCTCCGACCCACATGAACGAACCCCAGGCGAACAGGAAGAGCATGTGTGACTGGGAGAAAGGAAATGAATTATTTTTGTGCTGACTTTCTTCTATGGCCCAAAGCAGTCATGATCCATATATTTGGTACTATGGAAGGGCGGAGAGATGGCCAGAATGGAGACATCTGGCAACCTGCATGCCGGAGTCTTCCCTAGTAAAGTGACTGAACGATTAACTTTCCTTGAACCAGGCTTGCCTCTAGAGACCTCAGGCAGCCTAGAATAGCATTCTCTCCCTGCCAGACCTTTCAATGGCTCCCCAATGGGACAATCAGGACATAAGCATCCCTCCTGGAATTCAAGGGCAGCAAGGTAGTAAGCACAGTGGAGAGAGTACTGGCCTGGAGTCAAGAAGACTCATCTTCCTGAATCCAAATCTAACCTCGGACACATACCACCTGTGTAACTCTAGGCAAGTCATTTCACCTTTTTGGCCTCAGTTTCCTCATTTGTAAAATGAGCTGAAGAAAATGGCAATTCACTCCAGTATCTTTGCCAAAAAACAAACAAACAAACAAAAAAAAAACCCATATGGGGTCACAAAGAGTCAGACATGACTAAAAACCAACTGAACCAAGCCTGGAATTCAAAGCCATCCCTTATCTGATGTGCCCAGTCTTATTTGCTTCCTATTCTCCTCTCATACATTAAGCCTTTCCCGATTGTCCTTCTCTCCCTGAAATCCCTTTGAGTTTATGCTACAAATACTTTATGTATGCTTATGTACACACATGTTGTTGCTTCCTCAGAATTTGAACTCTTTGAGAGCAAGGGTTGTTTACTTTCGTGTTTATATTCCTGGTACCTGGCATTAAACAAGAGCTTAATGTCTGAGTCACTCCCTAACACTGTTGTTGTTCAGTTGCTTTCAGTTGTGTTGGATGAGCAGAGTCACACAGCTAGTCAGTGTCTGAAGCCAGATTTAAATCAGGAAAATGAGTCTTCCCAAATCTAGGCCTGACACTGTCCGCTGCACCACCCAGTCATCCCTACCCCCTATACCCTCGGGGATAGCTAAGACCTGTGACTTCTCCCAAGAGTCCTCCCCATAAACCCTTGCTCATTGCTATTCTCTCTCAGATATACTTCTTTTTTGTCTGTCCAAATTCCCTTGCCCTAACCCCACTCCCCATCCATACTGCAAAATATAATCTGATCTCACCAATGGCCCTTCTCTCCACTGAGTTCTTATGACACTTTGACCATTCATTTGGCACTGAATGAGTCAACATGATTCATTTAAATCTTGTCTATCTTCTCCTTTACCACCCTCCCCCTGGACTGAGGACCCCAAAGACAGGGGATCATGTCTTAGTTTCCTGTCTAACCAAGCACCTGGCACATAGAAGCTGCCAAGTGCAAGGGCAGATGTCCTTAGGAGCTTGTTTGTATTTCCTGTGTGTTTAACCCTTACCTGTGTGTCAGAGTTATGTCATAGCCTAATGTGCTTTGAGTAATGATTATTCTATGAATCATGAGCTAATTTAGTGATATCATGGCCTTTATAATAACTAGCACTTTGTTTGCAAAGCTCTTTACAAATATCATCAAAGCTCATCACAAATTTTCTCTCAACAACCAACCTTAGGAAATAGGTGCTAATATCTCTATCTTTCAGATGAGATAATTGAGGCAAAGTTAATTTTAAACAAGGTTATATAGTCAGCTAAGTATCTGTGGCCCCTTCCCCTAGTAGCATTGTCTAGGTGTGCTTCTGGGTAGGATTAGTGTGTAATGCTATCTGCTCTATTTCCCATAGCTAGACTATAAATTACTTCAGGGCAGGACTGCCATTAAAAAACAAAAATGCTTCCTTAGCACAGTACCTTGCTTAATTGTCTGAACTGTGAGACTCTCGATGTAAGAAGCCTAGGGGAAGGTCAGGGGCTGGAGGAGAGCTGGGAGCCATTCCATGTCTGGCACAGATGTGCTCAATTCCAGTCCTGTCCCGGGAGAGCCAAGTCAGGGTTTCCCTCTCCCTCATTTACCACTAGGCAAAGCTGATATTAATAAAGCTTGACTTTGCCTCCACGAACACTTCTCCTTAATTTTCCCACAGAGACTGTCCTAGACCATCCTGTGAAGAAGACAAGGATGTGCTATATCTCCATTGAGTCTGAATATGTCCTTGCAGGGACGTGTCTGGAGAAGATAATAATAAGCTCAAGAGTAGTGAAGTTCTAAGTAATAGCAGAATTTGAGGTGAGGGAAATACAAGGATAGGAAGCCCTTCAAATAACAGTTTATGGTTTTGGTTGACCTAGTTGGGAGTTTTTAAATCCCAAAGTGGACAAAACAGAACTCAGGATCTTTCCCACTAATTCCTCCCCCCATACTCCCATCTTCCCTATTACTATAGAAGATAACATCAACCTCCCAGTCCCTCAGGTCCCCCCCCCAGGAGTCTTCCTGGATACCTTACTATCTCTCACCAACATCCCCCTACATATCCCATATGTGGCAAGACCTGCTTATTTCACTTTTTCAACACCTCTCCATTATTCTCCCTTCTCTCCTCTGCCCATACCATGACGCAGACCCTTACCACTTCATACTTGGACTTTGGTAACAGCTGTCATGGGGAAGTATGTCTTTCTCAAGTCTCTTCCATCCATCCATTCTGTCACCAAAGCAGCCTCCCTAAAACATATCTAATCATATCACCCCCACCCCACCTCCTACCCCCTTCAATAAATTCCCCACTGGCTTCTTTCTTATCACTTCCAGGAGCCAATATAAAATCCTCCATTTGGCATTCAAGACCCTTCTACCTGGCTTGGTCAGGTATCAAAGACGCCAGCATCATCCTGGGTCATTGAAAGTCACCTTGGCTTTTGTCCTGCCACTGGACCAGTATCTTGGGAAGAGAGAGGTTGATGATTTTGTTCAACTCTGCCTCGATGAAATCCAATTCACTCACAAATTAAGATACCCCCAATGTTGTTACTGGTCCTCTTTGAAAACAGCCGAACCAACCCCACCTTTCCAGTCTCCTTATACCTCACTCCCCATTGGCACTTTTCAATCCAATGGCACTGGTCTTATGGCCACCCATCTCTCAGCACCTGGTATTTTCTCCTGGAACACTCTCCTACTAGGGACTTTCCCAGCTTCCTTTCATTCCCAACTAAAATACCATTTTGTACAGCAAACCTTTCCCAAACCTTCTCAATTCTAATACCTTTCCTCATTATTTCCTACATGTCCTAAATATAAATTGTTTGTACATATGTGTTGTGTGTTATCTCCCACATTAGAGTATCAGATCTTCAGAGAAGACCTTCTGGAGTAAGAAAAGATCAAACTGGAAGGGATGGAGTGGCTTATTGTCGCCATTCTTGTTCTAACCCCAATTCCTTTTCCCTTCCTCCTTCCTTTTTCCTCCAACTGCCATATGATAGAAGATGGGGAATTCTCCACTGGTAGAGTTAGCAGGACCAGCTATGGTGGCCTCAGGGGTAACAACCCTGGAAAAGCTTTTCTCTCCAAGCCAAATTCTCACAATAAAAAGGAACAGAATTCTTCATTTCTGCTGCTATTTATTTTGGAGGTTTAAGTCTAGACTAGATAGTCACATCAAAGTTAAGGTAGTAAGAAGGCAGGCAGCTAGATACAGCCTCAGCTGTGAGCTGAGCAAATCCTTAGAGTATCACATCATCATACCTTAGATTTGAGGCTCATTCTAGGATTTAGTCTCTTCCTGGGAGACTAAAACCTTACCTTAGACCTGAAACCTCTTTCTCCCAAGCCAATCTTATGATGTATGTATAAAGAATAATAAAAATGATTTAACTAGTCTAGAATAGCTTTTGAGCCCTGCACTTTAAGGATAAAAGAGATGAGTCCAACCAAAACATTCATTCTTGTCCTCCTCCTCCCCCTCCCCAAGATTGGATATACATATAGATGTTATCATGTGTTTTAAATTTCATACATGTATATGTACACTACAAATATATACATATACATGGATATCTACATGTATATATACAGGTATATTTATATACATACATATGTTTATCTATACACATATATATATGCATTCACATATATCTACATCTGTAGACAGATATATATATATATTTTTTGTAGGATTACAAGTCTAGGGAATTTGGCAAGCATCATGGCATAAGTGGGAAGAATCGAATCCCAAATTTGTCACTATCTGCTACATGCCCTTAAACAAGCCATTCATTCTTTCAGCCTCCATCTTTTATCTATAAAAGTAATTGAACATAGGCATATGTCATCTAATCGTGCTTTGTATTATCATGCTTTATAGAAGTTGTGAGGGTTTGAGGGTTTTTTTTTTGACAAAATGAAAGTTTGAGGCAAACCTGCATCAAGTAAGTCCATCCATGGCATTTTTCCAACAGCACATGTTCACATCGAGTCTCTGTGTCACATTTTGATAATTCGAATGAGATTCCCATTTTTTTTTCATTACTACTGTATCTTCATTACTACACTGATCTGCAATCAGTGATCTTTGATGTGACTACTGTAATTATTCAGGGCACCACAAACCTGCCCATATAAGACAGAGAACTTAAATGTTACACATGTTCTGACTGCTCCACGGACTAGCCAATCCCTGTCCTTCTTCTTGGGTTGCCCCATTCTTTATTCATCTCAGGTTCCTCATTTGTAAAATGGGGATGATTGCACCTATCTCCCAGGATGAGGACCAGAAGATATTTATAAAATGTTTATTACATAGACTGGCACATATTGGACATTAATAAGAAGCGGTCTACATCAAACATGTGAAGATTTCCCTAACTAAATGGACAGATGAGAGCAATTTGTTCCAAAAGCCATGAAGGCAGCAGAACAGCAGCTGTGGAAAACGTAACTTGGTCAGGTAGCAAAGTGTACCAAGGTCACCACCACATCCTGGGCCACTGGCAGTCATTCTGACTTCTGTCCTGCTGCTGGACTTTGATGATTCAAGAAGAGTGAGGTTGATGACTTCTCTTACACTCTACTTCACTTAAATCCAATTCATGAGCAACTCATGATATCACACAATGGTCCTCTTCAAAAACAGGATAAACAACAATGTACTGGGAAACCAAAAATTTCACGTGACTTGCTTTATTTCAATATTCGCTGCCATGGTCTGGAACCAAACCTGCAATATCTCCAAGGTATGCCTCTAACTATTTAACCTGATAGTGAAAATGAAAAGTTTTTTTTTTTAATTTTTACTCTTAACTTAGTCCACTCCAAATAAGTAGAACTTAAAATAGTATATGAAATAGTCCATTTCATACACAATAGTATTAGACATTTAAAAACATTTCACTGGCACTCCTTTTTTTCTTTTTTCACATCACCATTGCACAATAAATCTACACAGTGGCCATGTTTTTGTTTTGATTGGTTTTTTTGGGGGGGGAGGGGCGCGTATGTCTCATCTATCACCTACGTGGAGTTGGCAAACATATTTCTTCATAAAAATAAATCACTGCACTGAGTTCTTTTAAGGATTTCAAAAAGTCTTGTCTTGAATTGTTATTGACATTTGTATAATTTGTTTCCTGGTTTTACTCACTTCCCTCTGCATCAGTTCATACTTCCCAGGATTCACTGAAATAATCTCATTTCTTATGGTGTCGATATTCCTTAATATTTTTTTCAGCAATTCCACAAATGAAGGGGGCATCACACGCCCACACAGATTCCAGTTCTTTCCTTTCCCTCCAATATTTTCTAGGTTTCTTCACATTTTATTTTCAAACCAAATCACCTGATTTAAGTCAAGAGAGTTAAACTCATTAAGGCTTCGAAGGTTTTGATCTAGCCTGGATACATACCCCAAGATGATGACTCCCCTGTTGGTGGCCAAGTTTTTTGTATCCCCTAAGGGACTTGTCTGTTGTTCTTCTGACTACAGGGGAACACAAAGTATAAGAAATAACTGGGCTTCAAAGACACCTAGTCTGGCCTTCTGATTTGGCAGATGAATAAGATGATCTGTCCAAAGCCATACAAGGAGTCAAATGCTGGACACAGGATTTGAACCTAGGTTCTCTGACTTCCAAGCCAGTGTTTGCACTGGTGGGGGTCATCTGAAGTCATCCTGATCTGTCTGGCCATTGGACCCCAATGTGACTGTGCAGCCCTTTCACTTCAATCCCATCACTTGCATATCATGATCTCATCTTCCTGATACCATGATCCTCTTGGAGAACAAATAATAGCAGCATTATCTACTAGTTATCAGAGTATACTACTTCTCTGGAACTCATCACCCATAATAGCTACATCCTTGCTATCTCAGGTGTGTGCTGGGATGGAGGGGAACATAATGAGGAATGGCCCTCCCCAAAAGAAAACTAGCCAACTGAAGTGTCTTGAGTAAGATGCAATGTAAAGAATTCTTCAGTGGAAGCTGAGAGCTGGGTTCTAGTCACCAATTAGTAATCTTGGACAAGTTATTTCATCTTTATGGGAAATCAAGGATAGAAAAAGCATTTGCTCTGGAGTAAATTCGGTTCAAATACTGGCCCTTCTCATCTATGAAAGGGATAGGGAGTCATCTACAAGATCCCTTCCAGTCCCAAAACCTACAATGCCATTTTCTCACATGTAAATTGGTCAAGAATGATTCCATCACTCTCTGCCCAAAAGCGATCAAACTGTGCATACCCTTTGATCCAGCAGTTTCTACGGGGTCTGTATCCCAGAGATCTTAAAGGAGGGAAAGAATCCAAGTGTGCAAAATTGTGGCAGCCCTTTCTGTAGTGGCAAGAAATTGGAAACTTGGGTGGATATCCATCAGTTGGAGAATGGCTGAATAAGTTATGGTATATGAATGTTATGGAATATTATTGTTGTATAAGAAACAATCAGCAGGATAATTTTAGTGTGTTCTGGAGAGACTGGCATGAACTGATGCTAAGTGAAAAGAGCAGAATTAGATTATACACAACAGCAGCAAGATTATATGATCATCAACTCTGATGGCCATGGCTCTCTTCAACTATGAGATGAATTAGGACAGTTCCAATGGTCTTGTGATGAAGACAGTCATCTATACCCACAGAGAGGATTGTAGAAAATGTAGATTACAACATAGTATTTTCACTCTTTTTGTTGTTTGCTTGCATTTTGGTTTTTTTTCCCTTTTTGATCAGATTTTTCTTGTGCAGCATGTTTGTGTAAATATTACGTACAGAAGAAATGTACATGTTTGACGTATATTGGATTACTTGCCATCTAGGGGAGTGGAAGAAGGAAAAAAAAATTTGAAACACAGGGTTTTGCAAGGGTGAATGTTGAAAATTATCCATCCATATATTTTGAAAATAAAAAGCTTTAATAAAAATTATTCCATCCTCATTTATCCCACAGGACCAAATGGGATCAATGTAAAAGTGCTAGCAAAAGGAAAATATAAAAATACAAGATTAATTTCTAAAAGCTT
Organism: Myrmecobius fasciatus; assembly: GCA_023553655.1. NCBI lineage: Eukaryota > Metazoa > Chordata > Mammalia > Dasyuromorphia > Myrmecobiidae > Myrmecobius > Myrmecobius fasciatus. The sequence continues at coordinate 578,198 of JAJPUD010000720.1, forward strand.
AAAATATGTGCAATAGGCTATTAGTGAATTCTTCAACTGTTTTAAATACCCATGGCTCAACTTGCTCTTACAACTCATTCTTTGCTATGAAGTTCTCCTTACTGTTTTCCTTTCCCACAAACTCAAATTGTGGTTAGTAACTTCTAATCTGCTTCCTGAACATCAAACTACATTTATACATATTATAGCTTTTAAGATGCCTCACCTTGAACCTAGTGAGTCAATTCTCCTCCTCTCTGGTTTTCTATTATATATATGTACTATACATGTATGTCTTTCTATATATACATATATCATATGCATGTGTGTATGGATATGAATTTTCAATCTCAGAGAAAATGTACTGGGTGTTTTTGGTTTTTTGCTTAGGCAATTGGGGTTAAGTGACTTGCCCAAAGTCACACAGCTAGAAATTGTCTGAAACCAGATTTGAACTCAGGTCCTCCTGACTTCTGGGCTGGTGGTCTATCCACTTTGCCACCTAGCTGCCCCGAGAAAATGTATTGTTTTCCCTTTTATTGATATAATCCTAAATGGTTTTAACTAAGGTGAGGTAACTAATATCTATCCCAAGGGCTTTAAAACTTAAGAGGACACATTCTAACAGAAACTGAACCTACCCCTACTTAGCAAAAATGGCTGAAAGTTACTAGTTTCTTTTCCCTGCCCCTTGCCCACAATGTAAGCTTCTCCTCAATCTTCCACCCCTCACTCTATAGCAATCATCCTTACACTGTTATAGGTTCTCATTCCCTTTCCCCAACCCCAAGTGAATTTATTTCTAAAGGTTTTGTCCCGTTTTGACTACAAACTTCTTTATCATCAAAGTAACAGATTCCTCAAAGATCAAAGTATATCTAGTCAGAGAAAGTACCACTATATTGCCAGTTTTGTTCCCCTTATATTGGAAATTCGGGTCAAATGGTTTATGAGTGTGGGAATTTAGAGATCCTGTTTAGGGGAACCTCTACCCTATCATTCCTAACTTCCTTCAAGATACGGCTCTAGTCTGTCAAGTTACAGTCTCTTGGTGACTAATTGCCATATTGCAACATGAGCACCAAAATGCTCTCTAGAGCATTTAGGTTCCTGGGGAGGCAGAGAGGTGAAGCAGACACTTGGCCCCTTAAGTCAAGCTCTCTGGCTAACCTGCCTCTCCTCTGCCCAGGATGGCAAATGGGTATACTGATTAGAGTGAGTTGATTTAATTCCTAATTCTCCATCCTTATGCTAAGTGCTACAGCAGTACATTTAGAACAGGAACAGAGAGATCTGCACAAAGCCTAGGGACTTGATTTTTAGCTCCAAAAATATAAACAAGAGTCCCCAGGCCCTCAGCAGGATTACTCAAGAGGACAGTTACAGATCATCAACAAATCAGTCCAAACTACTTAAGTGTTCGATTACAAGAGGCACTGGAGCACTTGCCCAGACCTGTTCTGGGTCCAAGTGCAGAGATTTTGGGGAGCTCTTAATGTGGTTGGGGAAACAAACATTAACCAATGGGCTCTCAAAGGGGAATCAATAGTGGAATATGTCACTTGCCTTTTGCTCTGGTCAGATCGTATCTGGAGTAATGTGTTCGTTTCTGAGTGACATTTTAAGCCACCACCATCCCTAACCTTCTGAGCCCCCATGACCAACTCCCAACTGGATACCACCACCTAGAGGTCTAATACTTCACACTCAACATGTCCAAACAAACTTGTGTCCCCACAAAACTATCCTGTCCCAAAATTTCCCTATTATTTGACCACCACCCTCCAATGACCTTGGTGCCTTTCTTGATTCCTCACTCTCCCTCTATGTGGAAGTTATCTAGCACCTTGTTCCCATAAACACACAGCCACTGCCACCTCAGCACAGGACTTTGTCTCTCCATACCCCCACAGCTGTCTCATCACTCACACATAACCCCCCCCCCCATCCTCCACCTCTGCCCTTGTACTGGCTGTGGGATGCCAAGCTTGGAACGTTCTTCTTCCACGCCTCCACCTTCTGCTGATCCCCCCAGCTGCTGATGCTGTCCTCCCTAAAGTTGCCTTGTGCTACTTCCTTTAGTCTGTTGTATGGATCTCTACATATAAATTATCTCCTAAACTGAATATAACCAAAGGGAAAAGCCAGTTTTACTTGGTACTCACCTCTTAGCACAGTTCGCCCACACTTAATGCTGGTTGAATACTGACAAAGTAAGGAAACTACAGTGGGCAAGGGCCTCATCACACCATAGGATTGGCTGAAACACCCTCAAGACTTAAGGGGGCCAAGGACACTATCTTAGGTGTCAGAAAAGCTGTCAAAATTCCTAACCACAAAAACAGAACAGACCCTTGCCCCTTAAAAAAAAAAAAAAAAAAAAAAAAAACCTAATGAAGGCTGACCAATCACTTATCTGGAAACTATGTGCTGGAATCATGACAACTTAAATTTGAAACCCAGTTTTCCGGAAGGACACAGGACTGTGGTCTCAATACTGAAAAACACAAGTCAGCTCTATTATCTTGAGCAAATGCCTTTACCTCTATGAGCCTCAATTTCTCTATCTGCAAAACAGGGGCAATACTTGCATAAATTACCTCAGAATTACTGGGAATCAAATGAGAGGGCATGCTAAACTCTATATAATTATAAAAAAAAAAAAATACCATGGACAAAAGGTATGAGCAATCTCTTATCTAGGCCTCTGTAACATGTTTAAACCAGTTCTGGCCAGTTCCAAAAACAGTAGTTTCTCAAAGTATGAGGTTACAAAAGCAGATACCCAATTACTGCCAATTATCTTTGCCTAAAGCAGCCTCTGGAGTGAGAGATATGGAATGGAAGCCTTTGATGTATAATCTGGCAAGGAGACAATGAGTTACCTCCTGGTACTAAGCCAGCATCTGTCCCCACAACAAACAAGCAACTGTTGGGGGAAGGGGAAGTGGACAAACACAGACCTTCCTGCTTTTTTGTTTCCACCACAAAGACATACAGCTTTCCAATATGAAAATTGTCTTGTCCAGACTACTGAGAGCTCTGGGAGTTTCTGTACCTGTTGTCTCCTGCTCAAATACCCTTATAGGAAAGTTAACTAATGGGGGGAGTGGCAGTGGGGGAAATCTGCATCACCACTTCAGCTGCACAACAGAAATGAGTTATAGATTTCCTTTAATTAACATACCAAGTAAACCACAATGGACAGAGAAAAGGAGTTTTCGTGGCCCTCCCCCTCACAAATCATGCAGGAAACCAAGAACCAGGAAAAGCTGGTAGGCCGATGGAGCACAGCCCAAAGTGCATACACAGAGCAGGGTAGCCAGGCTTAGGAAGGGCCTAAGGAATAAGCCTATAAGGATCTATCCAAGGGATGCAGGACTCTTAGAAAAGACCATGGCAGCCACAAGCTATTGTCACACATGAAGGGCGATCATATCATAAAGAACTTATTTTGGTTGGTTCAGAGTAGGACTAGGAACAAAGGGATGGTTTCAGGGAGGCAGATTTTGGCTGAGATCTCCTAAAGTCAAACTGTTCCAAAGTGGAAGGGCCTGCTTTGGGAAGCTTTTAAGAAAAGACCCAACGGCCACATGTTGGGAGTGTTATAGAAGAGCCAGCTGTACTGGACTCTGACTGGACACAGGACTTAACACTTTCCATGATGATGCTTGGGCCTCCCCATCTAGCCTGGCCATTACTTGAGAAAAAGGATTCTTGGAAGACCCAGTGCCTAAGCCATTCAGCATTCCTGAGGGGCTGGCTGATCTTCTCGTTAATTCTTCCATAGAGGCTTTTAGGGTCTGTAAATCCTGAGTGGCAGACAGTATAGGCATGATTCTCATTTAGAGAGTGACATGACTTGGGTGTGGTTTCTGAGCCAGGGTCCAAATCCAGGTTGTCACTGTCTCCCAACTCACCCCTTGTTCTCTCATGCCTCTGTCTCAAGGTGGGACACAGAAGGGTCCCAGAGTTGTCAGGGGGAAGAAGGGGAGCACTAAGGGGGATAAACAGCTGCCAAATTCCGAACCCTTTGTGGGAAAGACCTGGGGAGGTCCTATTCCAATTTTCTCTCCCTGAAACCCCATGGGTAACTCATAAATTGATTGACCTAGAATATTTTGAAGTTGTGATCTGTGCTAAATCCACAGGGTGAACAGGGAAATCCTGACTATGGGATTTCCAAATAGCTACAGAACTTAAAAAAAAATTTCTTCTCCCCCACTGTCAGGCCTATGGCCTCTTAGGGGATAGATGCCTCAGATACTTCAGCCCTGAACACCTCTGGGGCGATCCCCTCCCCCATAAACTGAGAATAAAATGAGAATAGAAATGGAACTCCCCAGGCCCATAGAACTGACCCATGACGCTGTAGGGACTAGAGTCCAAAAACCCTCCAGAACCAATGCCAAAGTCCCATTATGTATCCAGGGCAGCAGGATCAGGCAGATCACTCCTGCTTCATGTCACATTTCCCCCATTTGGATCATAGAGGCTTTACAACATGCAAACGGGTTTCCACATAAAGTGTATTGGGGAAATATGTTGGTCCCAGGACCTTCACAGCCATCTTATCTTTACAGCATCCCAACTGGCCCATGTACTAAAGCCTCTGACAGGGGTCAAGGAGCCCCTCCAGCAAAGATGAGCTCCAGGGCTGCCTGAATGTCCCCCCCAGTTGCCTGGAGAGCTCGGAGGCTCAGCTCATCATCATGGATGCCCATGTCTCGGAGTTGCTGTAGCTGAGGCTGCCACTGGCTCTGTGGGAAGACAAGATAATTAGCCACAGTCAACAAGTCAACTTTTTTATTAAGACTTCACTAAGCATTGAGAATAAAAAATATAACAAGGATATTTCTGCCTGAAAAGAGATGAAGACAAAAGACAACAAAACTTTCATTGAAAGAGAATGTGGCAAAGTACAAAGTGTTATGGAGACAATCCATCTGACTTAAAAGGGAGAAGAATGAGGGAGGAAGAGCCATCGGAACTGGACTTAAGATGGAAAGAAAATGGGAGAGGAAGACATTTCAGATGTCAAGAGGACTTTTCAACAATCTAAATACCCACTAGAAATCATATTTTGCTAAAAAAAAAAAACCTGAGCTTTTAACAAATTCTTTATGTGTCTTGCTCACAAGTAATCTCTTGAAAGGCAGAAGGAGTAACATGACTGCTGCTCTAGACTTGACACAATAAAGTTGGTAAAATGAAGTCAATGGGAATCACAAAGAAACAGTCACGCTATTCTTCACAACAACCATCAGAAATGTTAGCAATCAATACATTCTACAGAATTGAAACTGATTTTTTAAGAGTTCAAAGAAAAAAAAATGATGATTCTATGGCTTTGGAAAGAATCTAAAAGAGAATATGGAGGATTCCCAATAGTGAATTTCTAATGATGAAAAAGCAAATGATCCCAATGAAGACAGAGGAGACAGGAGAATGACTGATACAACTGAAGTCCAATAAAGTCCGATTCCAAAAGGATTTATCTCTGAAAATGGAAATAGGGGTGCATGACTAAGGAAGAAACTGATCAATAGGCCTTTATCAAACACCTCTAGTATGCCAGGCAAGTGGGCTCAGGACTAGGGAGTATAAAGACAAAAACAAACATTTCATGCCCTCAAACAGTTTGTATTCCAATAAGGGAAATAAATACAAAATATACACTAAATAGAAAAAAAGTGCTCTGGAGGGAGAGAGCTCACAGAAACAGGATAGGCCTCCTACCCAAAGAAATAGCTCGTCTTGAAGAGTCTAAAAGGAAACCAAGAATTCCAAGATGCAGGAGTATAGAAGGAGATGGTCCTAGGCATGGGGGAAGTCAGTGCAAAAGTGGGAGGTAGAGCACAATGTGCGAACAACAGCCAGTTGGCCACAACCATAGAGAAGAATGTTAAAGATCAGAAAGGCAGAAAGGGGCCAAGCAGTGAAGACCTTTAAGTTATACAGAAGAACATAAAAGAAGAGGATGAACCAAAATGCCTTTAGAAAAATCAGTGATGACAATTTAAGGATTGTGTGTATAATTTTAAGAACATTTTAAATTAATACCATGTGTTTTTACACCATCTCCATTTCTGATGATGATGACTCGCAAAATTCAATTTTGGTTATTTGTTCTTTCCGTTTACACCATTGTGGTCATTATGTACACTGCCTTCTTGGCTTAGACATGCAAAATTCAATTTTGGTTATTTGTTCTTTCCATTTACACTGTTATGGTCATTATGTACACTGCCTTCTTGGCTTGTCTGACTACTCTGTATCAATTCATGTAAGTCTTCACATGCTTCTCTAAATTCATCATGCTCACCATTTCTTTTGGTCCAATAAAATCCCCTTTAATGTGTTTTCCTTAAGTTATTTACCCATCCCCAAATCAGTGGACAACTATTTTGTTTCTAATTTTATGCTATCACAAAAAGGGCTACCATGACCTTGGGTAAATAGGAGTTAGCAGCACACATAAAAAGCTTTATTGGGGGACATCCCTGGCAGTTGGTTTCATTTTATCTTAAATTTATACTAAGGGCAATAAGAAAACACCAAACCCACTGCTTAAAGAGGATGACTTAAATAAATCAACAACAAAAAAAGATAGCAAAATTACTCAAGGCCTACTTTGATTCCGTCTTTTATCTACAGTAATACTCTTTAGTTGAAAAGTATCAAATAGACATGGCTGAGGAAGTGAAATGCAATGTAAGCAGAACCAAGGAAACTATGTATACAGTGACTACAACAACACAAATGGAAAGAACAGCAACAACTCAATCAATAACAAAAATTCAATGTTACAAAACGATACTGATCAGCCCCGCTTCAATAGAGAGAGAGAACAAGAATCTCCTCCTACCCCAGTCTATCTGCCAAAGTGTGAAGCTGGGATGTGTAATGCTGCACATCATGGCAAACTGTTTTGAAAAGTTAGTTTTGTTGAACTATTTTTTTTTTATCCTTTTTATTGTTTATTGTAAGGGATGGCTCTCTGGGAAGAGAAAAGGGGATAGATATACTGAAAAAGGCAGATACCAGAAAAACAGAAGAGAATAATTTTTATTTATTTATTTGGGGGAAAGGAAGGCAATTGGGGTTAAGGGACTTGCCCAGGGGGTCACACAGCTAGGAAATGTTAAGTGTCTGAGGCCACATTTGAATCCAGATCCCCCTGACTCCACAGTTGGTGCTCTGTCCACTGTGCCATCTAGCTACCCCAAGGTAGCAATTATTTTTTTATTAAAACTTTTTATTTTCAAAACATATGCAGATAATTTTGAACATTCACCCTTGCAAAACCTTATGTTCCAATTTTTTTCCCTTCCCTTCCCTCCACCTCTCTTTCCCTAGACAGCAAGTCATCCAATATATATTACACATGTGCAATTCTTCTATACATATTTCCATAATTAAGGTAGCAATTAAAAAAAAAATTTAAGAGGAAACTAAAATCAAAGAGAGCTAAAGAACATGGAGCTGTTCTAACCAAACTTATGTCTTTTTATCTTAAAATCTTCCAGCTGATATTACTCTGACTGCTGGTAATCTTTAAAGATCAGATACCAAGACAGAAAAAAAGCAGATAAATGAGCTGCCTGTGTTTCAAAAGGGAAAGAGGGTAGATTCTTCACGATTACACAATGAACCATCAGGAGGTCACCAAGAACAATGATGGGACACTGATTTCATCTTTGATAGTGTGATTAGATTGGGGGGGGGGGGGACTGCCACTTGTGGATGAAGTTTAGTTAAATTTCAGCACAGCATTTATAGTTTCACATGATGTTGTTAAGGACAAAAAGGAAAGCTGAAGACAGCATAAGTACATAGATTTGCAACTAGATGAACCCAAACGTGCTCAAGCCTCTCTCTAAAATGCAATGCCATGGAAGAGTACATTCTGACTGACAAAAATGCCAAAATGATCCTGGCTGCAGTGTCAAAGGCACTAGGGATGTATCTACCACTCAGGCTATGGCAAAGTACTATGTCTCACATTTGGATGAGCACATCTGAGGGAGGATGGCCCAAATAATAAATGAACTAAAAAAGGTGGCATAACAGAAACTGCTAAAAGAATTAGGGATATTTATCCCAAAGAAGACTCAATGAAAACGTAAATACACGAAAGGATCTTAGGTGAAAAAGAGATTAGATCTTTTTATGTGTGATCCTGGAGGGCAAAACCAGGACCAGGACATGGAAGTTAGAATGAGACAAACTGCAGCTCACAGGAAGTTGCTCTAGGATGCTCTAAAAGTGACCAAGTCATCTACTACCAAAGGCTAGATGGACATGCTGCAGAGAGAATCTAAGTCAGCTAAGGCTTCAAATTGATCATCACTAAGGTCCCTTCCCATTCTACAACTCCACAAGAGGTATACCCACTGAGAGCTCATCTCTTTAGGACAGTGCTGAGGGACTCACCTGGAGGTTTGGCTGACCCGAGGCCTGAAGGGCATGCTGGAGTGCCTGGCTGAAGAGATCATTAGTAATGGGGGTGCCTGACTGGACACTGGTGGACATTGGAGAAGTGCCTGAAGAGTGGCCCTGGAAGCAAATCAGTCGTCAGTGACCTTCTTGGAGTAATCTCAACATTTATCTGCTCCCCTGATAAATTCCTTTCTTCCCTAGTCTCCAAATCACCTACTATAACTCTTATCTGCTCTATTTCTTCCCTGCTCCCCAACAGGGTATACACATATCTTTGCTCAAAAGGAAGTAGCCCATAATGTTCTCCACCTGGGAGAGAAAGATCCTCTGAATCCCTCCTCACACCTTGGGGTCCTACTATACCCTAACTCCCACTTGAGAGTTAATCCCCTCTCTTCTCAGTGAGGAGAAAGCAACTAAAGAGAGCCTCCCTGCTTAGCAGCCACAGGCACAAGCTTTAAGAGCTGACCACCAATGGGAGGGGCTGAATGAGCAGTAAGGAGCTGTCACTAGCAAAGGCTATGTAAGCAACTGTCAAAAATGGTGCAGAAGGGATCCCAAGAGTAGAAAAGGCTGGACACGACTTCAGAGGTCCCTTCAAACTCTAGGATTCCTTAACTCTATTTTAAAAAGCTGGAGAAATCACAGGAACATCCTGGGAGTGAGATTTTCTTAGGTTCTCAGTCATTAAAGCAGGATTCATGTGTAAGCAGCAAGAACACTATGCTACCATTATCAAACCTTAGGAGAGAACCTGGCACACCTCCATCAAGACAAAACTTGTTGACATCAGCAAATGGAAACGTCCTGCATGGGAAGGCTCCACCTTCCTTGGGGCCTGCCCTTTTGCCCTTACCTGAGTGCCAGGGGTTGGGGTGTGAGAACTGCTTTCCGGAGTGCTGGCCAGGGCCAGGGCTGTGGCCAGCTCACTCTGTGTGATGGGCCGAGGGCCAGCTGCTCCACTATATCCCAGGGATGCTGGGCGTGAGCTAGATGTGCTGCTGGAGGGTGTGGACCTTGTGCTCTGGTAGAGAAAACAAGAATCAGAATAAAGGTGAGCTAGGCAAATGAAATTCATGCCACATAAAACTTTTGGGGGGAGTCCCCATTCTGGCAAAAGTCACAAGAAGTAGCCCCTAATCCAAAAGCAGGATCTGTCTGAAGGTCTCCTTAGGCACAAAGGCAACAGAACTCAATATATTAAAGCAAGGAAAAGGAAAAGGACCCGATGAGCCACAGAGCTGTGACAATAAAAGAACCCACACTCATCTGGGGGGCTCTGTGAAGGTCTTGTTCCCAGAATATGCTACTGTACCTAACAGCAGGTAGCTGGGATAACTTACTGGATGAAAGTCGTCTTCATCATCAGAAAGTCCTTCAAACAAGAAGCCACCTGGTCCAGGGGAGAACAGATTTCAGTAAAAACAGCAGAGAGCCACAGACTCAGTTCCAAAATTCATTTCAAGTTACTCTCTAACAAATTTGTACTTCATTCTGTCTCTGGAAAATTACGGGACAGATGCATTTCACTGACTCAAGCTGAGTGTTCCCAAAAGCCACTCCTCCACCCCAGCAACATGCAGAAGCCGTGAGAGCTATCAGTCCCTGTCCCAATAACCATGGAAGACTTCCGATTTCCCAAAAGGCAGCCTGCTCACCTGGCATGTCCCTGTAGGAACTAGAAGGCAGGTTGCGAGAAGAAGCCTCTGCCACTGGGAGTGGAGTGCTGCCTGCCACTGAGTGCAGAACCAGGATGATGGCATTGACTAGAGCAGGGTGAGCTGGGACCAACCTGGGGTAAGGACATTAAGAAACACTCAGGTGACCTAGAGGCTGAAACGTGCAAACGTGCAAGGTCAAAGCTCAGTCCAAGACAGGCGGTGCCTAGGCCCAACCCCAGCAGAAGCCCCTTAAACCACCTGCCATCTGGAGCTTTCAGCAGCAGGTTTGTCCTGCTCATCACCCTTTCTTTCTTTCTCTACTGCAAAGGGAGAGTTTTCTATCCGTCTAAAACAGCGTGAAACTCCCTGGAACCAAACATCTCAGCACAGCAGAGACCCAAACTGAAAGAGGCTTTCATCAGTCACTCATTCACCGCGCTCTTCCTACATGCCAGGCACTGTGCTGAGCAGCAGGGACACAAAGAACTGCGTCCTACAGGAGAGACAAACTGCAACTCTGCACAAACAAGCAATCACAGGCTAGCCTGGAAAGGTCAATGAGGGAAGGCATGGGCCTCAACGTGCTCCTTCGCACACGAGATAGTGGCAGAGACTGAAGGAAGCCAGGGAGGCCCGGAGAAGCTCTATGGAGGGAGAGCATCCCAGGCATGGGCAAGAGCTGGAGGAAGTGTCCAAAGGACGGAAATGAGGCGTCGTGGGCAAGGAGCAGCAAGGAGCCTGGTACCCCTGGATCCCAAAGGCCAGGAAGAGGAGGAGGAAGACTGGAAAGGGCTCTGAATGCCAAGCAGAGAATTTTAGACTTGATCTTATGGGAAGGAGCCAGAGGTGTTAACTGAACTGGGGGAAACAACACGGTCGGGCCTGTCCTTTGGGAAGATCAATGTCAGGCGAGTAGAGGTTGGACTGAAACACTTGGAGGAGGGAGGCCAAGCAGCGGGGGTCTGCACCCAGAGGGTGGCCATGTCAAAGGAGAGCAGATCAAGCCTCTGAACGGGTTTTGGAGGGACAGAACCCACAAATATTTGGAGTGTAACAAATTCCAGCAGAAGATATTTTGGAAGAACTTCAGGAAAGGACTGTCTCAATTGGGCAGTTGGGCTCTTAGTCAAAATACAACAAGTTTTGCGACTCTGTTCTGGTTCAAAGAAGGGAGCTTTCAGCAAATGGCCTTGACATCTTCAGTAAAATGAGGCAAGGTTGTCAGCTAAGAATGAGAGGAGAGAAAATCATGGGAGGGAATGAAAGGTTGGAAGAACCGCTGCTATGAAAGTGTCTGTAGATGAGCCAGTCAGTACACTTTCATATTTTCTCCAGGTTCATTCAGCAGCACATGTGGAAGAGCAAAGGCAGCGGACGGCAGAAGGGATCCAAGGCTGAGGAGTGGCAAAGTAAGACGGGCGATGTAAAGGACTGAGACTGAAAACCAGGTGAACTGGTCTACTAAATGGTCTCTATGGGGAAGCAAGGAGAGTGTAGCTAATGCAGAGATGAGAGCCTGGGAAGAGGGCACAGAGAGGAGGAAGAATAGGGTCTGGATTTGGGAGGGGGAGGCAGAAGGGCTGCTCCTCTTGACGCTCTTCACCTTTCAGATGCATCATCACCAAGTGAAGCATCTGCTTCAAATACCCAGGGCAGGGCCGTCTTATACTTCCCTGTGCCTGGCACAGTACCAGACTAACAGACATACAACATGCTGATTAAGCCTCTGCTAACAGAGGATGAGGACATGCACGGTCCACCTTGCTTCCAGCATTAGCTGGCCACTGGGAGCCCAGCCCAGAGCCCCTGGCAGAAGGAACCTTTGGCAGTCATGAACTACCCCTCAACCCCCTCATCACGACAGGCTGGGACAAACAATCCTAAACCAGAGCGGCCCACCCCAGCTCTGGGGATAACAGATGCGTCCCAAACCCTGGCTTTAGTCCCCACAGACCAGTACATAGGCTGCAAGCTGGGCTGGGAAGACTCCAAACCCTGGAAAATACAAGACTGTGGTGTCTCCTCATCTACAGAAGGAGAAGGGAAAGGAGTGAGCACTTAGTGCTCCGGGGGAGCCAGGCCTTCTGCTGAGCACTTTACAAACACTGCCCCATTCAAACCCCTCTGAAAGAGAATGCTTCTGTTCCTCATATACAGCTAACTAAATAAGGCAAACAGATTTAAATGACCTGCTCTGGGTCACAGCTCAAGGGTCTGAAGCTAGATTTGAATTCAAGGCTTCCTGATTCTAGACCCAATGACTCACCAACTATACCACCAACTAAAACAGGCATTTTATGTAGTTTGGGAGAGGGGGAAAAAAAAACACCCTTTTTCTAACCTTTTTTTAATCAACTAGTCAACAACAAGCCCTTGCTAAGTGCTTGCTTTGTGCCAAGTTCTCTGCAACAAGCTGCCTATTCTTCAGCCACATCCTCTATTCCTCCATTCCATGGCATTTCACCCTGTCCATTTTGGGGAACTTTTCTCTTCAGAACATGCCAGGATGGGGCAGCTAGGTGGTTCAGTGGATAGAGCACCAGCCCTGAAGTCAGGAGGACCTGAGTTCAAATCTGACCTCAGACACTTAACATTCCCTAGCTGTGTGACCCCGGGTAAGTCACTTAACCCCAATTGCCTTACCACAAAAAAAAAAAAAAAAATGCCAGGATAAAAACTCCCAGTTTACTGGCTGACTGGTGTCTCCCTGCCTGTGACCTCGATGACAGCAAAGTAATAAGCCCCCTATACAGAACTCCTGCCCACCCTTTAAAACATCTTGAACTCCCAAACCTTTGACCTGAAACATGGACTAAAAAATCCTAAACTATTCTGTTCTGCCTCTCTTTCCTGCTATAGCCTAATTATCACTGTACCCAAGGATGCCCAAAGATTTCCATGGTAGCATATCTCCTTTTCCTTCTCTTCCACCATCCTGCTGTGGAGGACTTAATTTCAGCCTTATATGTAGGGGACTCAGGAGTTACCCTCATTTAAAGGTGTCAATCCCAGAATTGGTAATAATACTAACAACAATAGCTAGCATTTATATAATTATCAATCTTTTTGACCCTCATAACAACTCGGGGAGGTTACGTTTTATAATCCACTTTGCAGTTAAGGAAACTGAGGCTGACTAGAGTTAAGTGACTTGCCCGGAGTCACACAGCTATAGAGCATGTGGAAAGGAATTTTAATTCAAGTTCCTCTGCCACCTCACCCTCATAGAAGAGTCAAAAATCACTGGGCTATCCCAGTACCCTGCCCTTCTTCTCTTTGAGTGTTTCCAAGTTACCTGCCTGGTCTTCCCAGAAATAAGCTTTCAGCACCCGCTCCCACTCCCAGTGGTTCTGACCTTCTTTAAGCCCTTCCCACTCTGAATCTTATCTCTTCTCACCCACTTGCACCCAAACAAGTTCAAGGATGTTTCTGGGAGAGAATGGACTTGGGGCGAGTGTCTGGCCACATGGGCCACAGCACACTTACGTATCCAGCATGCTGGGATCAGCGAAAACGGAGAAGAGATCTTTATCCTGAAGCACTCCTAGAAAAGACCCAGAAAATACATCAGAGATCAAGGAGGGAATGGCTGAGGGTTCTAGGGGCCTCGGCTTTTCAGAGGGTTCTAAGGGAATGGGTTCCCAAACATTTTAAAGAGAGAGCCCAGAGGCCTGCAGGCTTCATTCAAGAGAGACCTTGGGAACCCACAAAGCATAAGAACCTGCTTGGCGGATTAGCTTCCCCCTCCTGGTAGTTTGTCCTTCACTTTCTTTTCTTTAAGTGACTTGTCCAAAGCCACAAAATTGATGGTTTTGCTTGAGGCTGGACCTGAACTCAGGTCCTCCCATCTGAAGGGCCTGTGCTTCATCCACTGCCTTACCCAGTGGCCTCTGATGGCCTACAGATCTTTTTTTTTTTTTTTTTTTTTTTGCAATTAATTTTTTTTAAATTTTATTTGCATAACATATGTGTGGGTAATTCTTCAACACTAACTCTTACATAGCTTTCTGTTACAAATTTTCCCCCCAACTCCCCACCCCTCCCCTAGATGGCAGGATATCCACTACATGTTAATTATGTTAAAATATTGGCAAATCAAATATATGTATACATATTTCCAAACTTATTGTTGTGCAAGAAAAATCTTATCTACACAAGAGATATATCAGATAAAAGAAACACAATGTAAGCAAACATCAATCAAGGCGTATGAGAATGTTATGTTGTGGTCCACATTTCACATCCCTCTCTCTGGGTGTATATGGCTTCCTTCAGTGAACAATTGGAACTGGTTTGAAACATTTCATTGTTGAAGAGAGCCATGTCCATCAGAATTGATCGTCATATAGTCGTCTTGTTGCCGTGTATAATGATCTCCTGGTTCTGCTCATTTCACTCAGCATCAGTTCATGCAAGTCTCTCCAGGCCTCTCTGAAATTGTCCTGCTGGTCATTTCTTACAGAACAATAATATTCCATAATATTCATATACTATAATTTATTCAGCCACTCTCCAATTGAAGGGCATCTATTCAATTTCCAGTTTCTAGCCACTACAAAAAGGGCTGCCACAAACATTCTTGCACATGTGGGGCCCTTTCCTTCCTTTATGATTTCTTTGGGATATAAGCCCAATAGAAATGCTGCTGGGTCAAAGGGTATGCACAGTTTGATAACTTTTTGAGCATAGCTCCAAATTGGCCTACAGATCTTAAAGGAACTGAAGAATTCCAAGAGGAAAAGGGAGGAAAGCACTGCCTCATACAAAGGCATGTGAGCTGGAAATGGACTGCCAAGAATAAAGCTGACAAGAAGTGGCTCCAGAAAGGATCCTTGACTATAACCTATATCAACCTACTAATTGTCTTGGGGAGAAAGGGTGGAGGGAGGGGAGACATGGAGGGGAAAATTATAGAACTCATTTTTTTTTAAATGTTAAAAAATGTTTTTACTTGTAATTAGGGAAGCAGGGAAGAGAAGAGAATTTTATTTAAAAAAAATACCAAAAAACAAAAAAATTGAACATTGACTCTCTGTAAGGTCTTGTACAATCAAGCCAAGTCACATGTCCACAAAATCGAGGTCTGATTCTGGGCTATCACCTCCTTTAAAAAGCCTTTCCCAATAACCTGGGATATTGGAATGAAGTATTCTAAAGAATCCCAGAACTTCAACATAGAAGACTGTCCAACCCAAGCCCCCAAAAGAACCCTCTGTACAAGAACAACATGTGTTCTCCTACAACTCACCAATATTGATTTTTTACCAGTTTTCTAAGTACAACTTCACAGTTGTTTCTTTGGTATTTCACTTATTATTTAGTGATTTGGAGCATTCATTCATATGGTTGAATAATTTATCTTTTGAGAATTATCTGCTCCCATCCTTTGACTACTTGTCCAACAGTGTACTGGTTCTTGGTCTTATGTTTTTCTGTTATTTCCCTACATATCCCGAATGATTCTTTGATTAGATATTTTATTCCAATGAAACAGCTTTTTTTCTTAACCTTGTTGCACTGATTGATGGTTCAAAAGCTTTTTAATTTTTTTTTTCTGTTACAAGGGGAAGCTCTATGAATAAGAAATAGGGAGACATTTGGAAATGAGGGTTATTTAAAAAATCAATAAAAATTAAAGATAGCACAATAGAGAAGGAAAAGGAGATGGACAGGAAAAGAAGTGAGGGACAGAAAGAGATGTGAGGAAAAAAAAAAAAAGAATGCCAGAAGAGAGCAACATCACAGAAGACAAAGAGAAGAGGATACCAAGAAGAAAGTGTTGTTGAGTATCAAATGTGAAAGATCATGGAGGTAAGTAAGCAAAAAGCTTACTCACAAATGAAGTGGTTACTGGTGACCTTGCAGAGAGCAATTTTGGGAGAGGAATGGGAATCAACTAAAGCCAAATTACAAGGGTTGAAGAATGAACAGTGAGGAATAAGGGGCATGAAGTGCCTGTTGCTCTTCATATAAATGCCTATTAAATAACTGTAGTGAAGGGAAATCAAAAGATGAGAGTACAAGGGGACAGAGGTGTCAAGGAACAGCAGTCTTGTTTTATTCCAAAAAGAAGAGACCCCAATGGATTTCTAAGCAGAGAAGACATTAATAGTAAGGAAGATATAAAAGTTGATATAAACAATGGGAATCTTCATAAAACAAGGCAGTGGAAGAATCTGAAGGGGCTTGGAGAGCATGGGGAAGGGAAGGAGGCAGTTAGCCTTGGCCAGTATGACCGTCACTAGATCCTCTGGACATGAGGACAGGAGACAGACAGTATTTCTGGGATGTGCTGGGGGAAGATTGCAAGATCACCATCTGCTGGAGAAAGACTTAAGAAGGGTTCTAGCTGCTACAGTAGCCATAAAGACAATGCTGATAGCACCAAGGGAGAAAGATACAAGGGATCTCCTAACCTTTATAAATGAGGACCCCCAGAGGGACTTGCACTGGTGATCACACAGTAGGAGTCTGATGTAGCACATGAACCCAAGTCCCACTCCACCCACTCTGGGCCCATGATAAGAGTCAATAGAGATTTAAAAGAACTCTCAACAATTCTCACAACCATCTGAGGACTTTTACAACACTTACCCAGCGCAATGGGATCACTGCTGAGACCTGGGGTGGCTACAATGATCTGATCCAGGGATTCTTTATTCCCTAGCATCTTAAAAACCTGTCAAAAAGAAGACAGCAAATAGCACCACCATGTATGAGGAGAGCCTTCGAGCTACCTCGCTCTTTACAAGTAGGAATTAAAATAAAGTACATATATAAAATTATGGGAACAAGGGCCCGGGCAATAGCTGGGATATTAGCTGGAGCTTTCCCTTCTTTCAAAGAGAAACAAAAGGTTGAGGGAGGAGAAATAAGGACAGCATGACCATAGTGGATCCCTTCACCTCTGATTCATACTGACACCTCCCTCATGATAAGGTTGTCTGAGAACAAGTGCCCAAGGACAAAAGCCTCATGCACACCAGAACTCCTTTTCAATCCATCACCAGCTGTAATTGTCCATTTCTCCAACCCTTTACATATGGTGAAGTCTTTAGATTTAATTCTGCTTATCTACCTGGCTGGCAAGATTAGAGCTGTTGTACAGATTTTTAAAAAATGAGTTCCAGAGAGCTGAAACAATTTATTCA
>JAJPUD010000721.1:0-57469 GCA_023553655.1 Myrmecobius fasciatus
TTTTACCACTTTTTCCCTCTTTTCCCCAGTATGACAACCTTTTCCCCTCTAGTTCTCTTTTTCATATTATCAAAGTAATATTTAGTTAATTATACCCCCAAACTTTGAGTATCCCCCTAGTAAAAATAAAGTTCTCAAGAGTCCTTTCCTTTTTACCTTTTTATGCATCTCTTGAGTTCTGTGTTTGGGTGTCAAATTTTTTGTTCAGATCCGGTCTTTTCATTAGAAATAGGTCAAATTCACCTATATCGTTGAATGATCATCTTCTTCCCTGGAGGATAATGCTCATTCTAGCTGGATAGGTTATTCTTGGCTGTAATCCAAGTTCCTTTGCCCTCGGAATATCTGGTTCCAAGCCCTTCGATCCTTCAGTGTGGAAGCTGACAGATCCTGACAGATTCTAATTATTGATCCTCGGTATTTGAATTGTTTCTTTCTAGCTGCTAGCAGAATCTGTTCCTTGGTGCTATAGTCCTGAAATTTAGCCACGATATTCCTTGGGGTTTTAATTTTGGGGTGTCTTTCAGGAGGTGATCGGTGAATTCTTTCAATAGTGATTTTGCCCTTTGATTCTACAATCTCAGGGCAGTTTTCTTTCAGGATTTCCTGGAAGATAGTGTTTAGATTCTTTTTTTGATCATGGCTTTCAGGAAGTCCAATAATCCTTAGATTGTCTCTCCTAGATCTATTTTCTAAGTCAGTTGTTTTTCCTAGGAGATATTTCATATTTTCTTCTAATTTTTCATTTTTTTGTTTTTGTTTGACTGATTCTTCAAGTCTTAGTGAGTCATTCACTTGCATTTGTTCAATTCTTATTTTTAAAGTGTTGTTTTCTTCAGTTACCTTTTTAAGTTCCTTTTGTAACTGGCCAATTTGTTCACTGCACTCTTTTTCCACTTCACTAATTTTATTTTTTAATAAATTGGTGTCTTTTTCATATCTCTTTTGCAGAGTATCATATCCTTCTTGCAAGATACTGTATCCTTCTTGCACTGATTTCAGTTTATTTTCCCATTTATCCTCCAGCTCTCTTTTGAGGTTCTTTACGCAGTCTTTCAGAAAGGCCTTTTGAAACGGGGACCAGTGATGGTCTTTGCTGTTTTTTTCTGGATTTTTGTCTAAAGAAACCTCTGTATCTGAGGTCGTTTCTTTGCCTTGATAAAAGCTGTCTATGGTGAGAGCTCTCTTTTGCTTCTTCATCATTTTTTTTTTTTTTTTTTTAGACAGAGTGGATGTCTCTTTAAGGTAGGGGGAAAAAAAAAACCTCGGCTGAAGACGCTTTGCCCTGGGGCACTTCGGCAAGTTGACTTAAGGTGCTGGGCCGGTGGGGGCTAGGACTAAGTCCGAATTACTCCTTAAACAAGGCAAGTCTGCCAGAACACCTGTCCCCAATCAGGGCAGAGTGTCCCGAGTGCCTCAGATAAACTCCAAGTGTTTGGAATTTGGAGTTTGGAATTTCTTCCACGAAGAGCCGAGCTGAGTCCCACCCTCACTTCCGGCCTGCACAGTTGTTGTCTATTTATCTCTCTGTCCGAGTCCGACTAACCTGATATGAAGTTCTCCAGAGAGCCGTGCCCAAATATTTCTGAGTTCGTTGACTTGAAGATCAGTTCAGAGGCTTATTGTTGATTTGAGAGAAGATCGGAGGAGAGGCAGAAAGTCACCTTTTCACTCCGCCATCTTGGCTCCGCCTACGCAAGAGATATTCTGAGAGAATTCATTGAACTTGGTAACTGATTGAATGAATATGAGGGATGAGGAATGAATAGTTGAGAGAGAGACACCCAGGTTGTGAACCTTTCTGACTGTGTGGATGGTGGTTCCCTGACAGAATAGGAAAATTAGGAGGAGAAAAAGGCTTGGAGGGAAGAGAATGAGTTTATTTCTGAATTGGTTGTGTACTCTAGGACAAGTTTCCTCAGCCAATCTGAATCTTTTTGTGCAGCCTCTCATACATCCAACAGCTTTTTAGGGACATCTAAATTGATCAAGGATTTTTTTTTTGCACTCAATATAAAGCAAAGATTCTTAACCTAGAGTTTATGAATTTTTTTCATTTTATTAAAACTTTTTATTTGCAAAACATATGTATGGGTAATTTTTCAACATTGACCCTTGCAAAGCTTTCTGCTACAAATTTTCCCCCCGTAACCTCTACCCTTCCCCTAGATGGCAGTAAGTCTACTACATGTTAATTATGTTAAAATACTTGACAAATTGAATATGTGTATACATATTTTTGCAGTTATTTTGCTGTGTAAGAAAAATCGGATCTACAAGAAAAAAAATTTGAAAAGGGAAACATAATGCAAGCAAACATCAATAGAGAACATGAAAACGTTATGTTGTGGTCCACATTTCATATCTCTCTCTCTGGGTGTATATGGTTTTCTTCATCACTAAACAATTGGAACTGGTTTGAAACATTTCTTTGTTGAAGAGAACCATGTCCATCAGAATTGATCATCATTTAGTCTTGTTGCCGTGTATAATGATCTCCTGGTTCTACTGATTTCACTCAGCATCAGTTCATGCAAGTCTCTTCAGGCCTCTCTGAAATTGTCCTGCTAGTCGTTTCTTACAGAGCAATAATATTCCATAACATTCATATACCATAATTTATTCAGCCACTCTCCAATTGATGGGCATCCCTTCAGTTTCCAGTTTCTAGCCACTACAAAAAGGGCTGCCACAAACATTCTTGCACATGTGGGTCCCTTTCCTTCCTTTAAGATCTCTTTGAGATATAAGCCCAGTAGAAACAATGCTGGGTCAAAGGGTATGCACAGTTTGATCACTTTTTGAGCATAGTTCCAAATTGCTCTCCAGAATGGTTGGATCGCGTTCTTAGTTCCGCCAACAATGTATCAGTGTCCCAGTTTTCCTGCATCCCCTCCAACATTCATCATTATCTTTTCCTGCCATCTTAGCCAATCTGACAGGTGTGTAGTGGTATTTATGAATTTTTTAAAAAAATATTTTGATAATTGTATTTTCATATAATAGATTTCCTTTGCAGTCCTACATTATTTCATTTCATGGGCTTAAAAATATTATTCTGAAAGATAGGAAGCTCTGGTAGAGTGGTAAAATCTATCTACTATCATCCAAAATGATTTAAGAACTTCTAGTTTATGATTAATTATTTTAGTTGAGAAATATTCTAACATGGTAAAGGTATTGCTGTATTATTGGAATAACATCTTATCATTTACTTTAAGTGGAATGTGCAAATTCATTAATTGGATCAATTGACCTGTTCTTATCCCCTCATACAATAATAATTTTTAAAAATCACATTAAAATAGTGATATAAAGTTTAGAAAGTTCTTCCCCCAAATTAATACTGTTTATACTGTTAATACAACTATTTTTATCCCCTCTTACAGATGAGGAAGATGAGACTAGTATAGTTTGTTAGGCCTGTGATTACCTGAGTCTGATGCAGCTTTTGGAATAAAAATCTTTTGATTTTAAATTTTGTTTTCTATTCATTATACTATGCTGATACCTGTGTTTATGTGATTCCCTCTCTCCCCTTCTCCACCAGATGTACTGGTTTATGCTTTTTATCTACCTAATGAATTGGCTTAATGTTTTTTCTTAAACACATCCTGTTTTAAACTATCCACCCTTGCACATATGAATTGAATTAAGATAGTTTATTTAGAAGCTGTATTGCCAGACAAGTATGGAAAGCTTCTTTGGTTTACATTAAAAATTTTTTTTCTTTGTGTATTTGGCAAACAGTACAACCCCTTTGGTGTCCCATGTGCTCCCCACACGACAGCTACAATGCATTTCCATTCAGCTGGCTCTGAATATATTATGGTGTTAAAGCTGTCTTTCAGATTTTTTTTTTTTTTTGCTACCAATGAAGGACAAATGTTTTTAGGAACAACAGATTCTTTGGATTCCTCAGGAATAACAATAACTGTGTGTATGTGTGTGACTATATATTATGTGTGTATATATTATATATATAATATTTAAAGGTTTATAAGGTATTTCACATGCTTTATCTCATATCTCATTTTATCTTTTTAACAACATTGTAAGTCAAATGTTCATTGTATCATTCTTATTCTACAAAGGAGGAGTGGTTAAAAGACTTGTCTATCTTCCAGTGACAAGTAAACATGAACTGCCATTTATATTGCAATGTAGTTATGACTGTAAATTTGCAGTTTTGACCTTTTAAAAATGTCAACAACTCAGAAGTTAAGTTTTTGAACATACGATAGATGTGCTCATGTACACATTCCTTAAGATGCTGGGGAATTTCCATGATCTTCCATTGCATTCATAGTTTCTAAGCTGAAGATCTTTAAACTATTATATTTCAGTGATCTGATCTGTGATTTTTATTGGTGTGGATAATCTTCCATAGATGCAGATGAGTCTTCTATGATTTTTACAGATGATATTCTTGTGCTGTGACCACAAATTTCACTATCTTGCAATAAATCTATACCTAAATTCCTGAACTTAGCTATACTGGCCCATGGGTAGTAGCCATGACATATCTACCATTTGTTCCACACATGAAACCTTTTCAAATAATCTTCAGAGTCTATACTTTACTGACATGGTCACCTACTGGCTATGATCAAACAATAAAAGAAGGTAAAGAATTTCAAACATCAATTATTTTTTTAAAATTCCAAAACTCAAGAAATGTTATTCTTTTGACTCAGTAACAAATGACTTAGAGTCCAAAAAGTTTGATCCTTTTCTTTAATACTACAAGTCCAAAAACTTAAATCCTTTAATATTAATTTAATATTAACAAAATTAATATTAATAATAAATTCACTATTTCTGGATTAGCCAAATAATTTAGTTTCTCTTGCCAAAATGATACCTTATGTACTGTGGCAGGAAGAATATATACCACAATTAAAATTTTCTTGTATAAATAAAATCCATGTAGCCAAGAATAGAAGAAAGATAGAAAATTGGGAGAAAGCTCTCATAGCTAATTTCCAAGATAGGATGTGATTGGGTTGTAATATTGCTATGGTGGAGGAAATGATGAGCTAATTCATTTAGAAAAACATGGAAACACGTGGAGCTATGAAGGAAAATGCTATCTACCTTCAGAGAGACAGAAATAAACATAGTTTGTTTTTTCATAGATACATGTGAGTACATATATATGTATATCTACATAGGTTATGTTTATATATGCATATCTTTTCTCATTTTATATTTAAGTTTAAAATTAAAAAGTTCACAAAAATAAAAATATATACCACAGCCTATTTTTAAAGCTTAAACCTAATGATATCTTTTAAGATTGCAAATATGAGATTTCACTGGGCTCCAAGTATATGAACATTTAAATTATTTTGATTAAAATCGTCTACATTAGTTAGATACTAAGTAGGTCAGGGAATTTATATGAAGATTGCTCATTTACATCAGACTTAAATTTTGTTCTCATGGATAAATTCTAAACTTTTCCTATTCGTTAGTCTTATTTAAAATGGAAAATCTTGGAAGGTGGGGTATCTCTTCCCCGTCCCTTTTTTAGTTTTTTAGACTGTAAGTACCATTGACAGTTTCTGATGTCAATCTTTCTTCCCTTACCTTCAACCAATTAAACCTTTCTTTATCAAAAAGAAAAATTTTAAGTGAAATACCAGGACAATTTTGTCTGACAGCTTAATCCTCATTTGTGGAGGAAAATGTTTTTATTTATCCTTGGTAAATAATGTTAGTAAAGGCCTTTAATCTCAGTTTCTTTATTTTTTAATATTGTTTTCATTTGCATTATTGAATAATTGTATATATAATTCTCCTGGTTCATATTTCTTTGTCCTAAAACACCTCATATACATTGTCCGATGTTTCTCTGAATTTCTTATATTCATTGCTTCTTACTGTACAATAATATTTGCATTTTGCATATTTGCATACATTAGATGCAATATAGATAGATGCAATGTAGTAAATAAAGCTTTGTACCCTGAGTCAGGAAGACCTGAATTTAAATAGCGCCTCAGAAGCTTATTAGCTCTGTGACCTGGACAAGTCACATAAGTCGGCCTTAATTTTCCCATTTGCAAAATTAATTGAATAATCCTCAGAGTTTTTATGAAGATCACATGTAGTTATTATAAAACACAACATAGTAAGCTTATATAGATGTTAGCTATTACTATTACTAAAGTTTAATACTAACATTTACATATTTTTAATAATAGCTTTTTGTTTTTCAAAATATATGCAAAGATAGTTTTTAGCATTCACTCTTGCAAAACCTTGTGCTCCAAGTTTTTCTCCCTCCCTTAACATATACAATTCTTCTAAACATATTTCCACATTTATCATGCTGTGTAAGAAAAAATCAGATCAAAAGGGGAAAAAATGAGAAAGAAAAAAACAAGCAAACAAACAGCAACAAAAAAAAAAGGTGAAAATACTATCCTATGAACCACATTTAGTCTCCATAGCCTTCTCTCTGGATGTGGATGGCTCTTTCCATCACAAGTCTATTGAAATTGCCTTGAATCACCTCAAATAACATTTATATAATACTTGTAAAGCATTTTGCAAATATTATTTCATTTTATCCTCAAGACAACCCATGAGGATAGACACTATTACTTTATCAGATTTGCAGATGAAGAAACTAAGGCTGGCTTAAGTGCCTTGTCCAAAGTTACAGAGCCAATAAATTTCTGAGGCTCTATTTCAGTTTAGGTTTTCTTGAGTCCAGGTACACTGAGCTATCTACTGTTTCTTTGAACTACTGTTAAAACTACTTGGTTGTCATCCACTTTCTTTTGCAAAAAGTGCTAAGTTTTCCTGTCACTTAGACTTTCTTAAAAGTAATCTTCTGGATGCATTCACACAAAATGAATTACAGTTCCTTTATATAAATGGTAACTGTCTTTGACTAACTTATGACCTGTGTGCAGGGCAATATAGTGAAAAAATAGTTTATTCAGTTAATGGCAATATCTTTTTTATTAAATGATATAAAATATTGGACATATGTATATATAAGTAATGTTATTGTATGTATTTGTCATTTTTGTGGCTGGTTACCTCTACTTGTGAATTTTCTTACTGCATAATTTCTTCTCTTTCAGTGTTTATAACATTTTTCTGTCCTGGTTTTCTTTCTACCTTTCTTTCCTTTGCTAGATCCTCATGTCAACTCAAGGTTCTGAGCATCCCCAAAGACTGTGTCCTAGGTTCTATTTTCTTTTGCCTTTTTACTGTCTAATTTTGTGATTTCATCATCTTCTAAGTTATTTTAATGATTCTTAGATTTCTAAGAATTCTATTGGATGGAATGGAACTCCCAACAGTATTTGTTTATATTGTCCTTTGACAATTACTTGTGTGATTCTGGTCAAATCACAACTCTTTGGGCCTTAATGTTTCTATCTGTGAAAAAAAAAATAAGGGAAAGAGGGTCCAACTAGATGTACTCTGAGATCCTTTCCAGTTGTGAATCAGTGAAATTATGAAAGGTAGTTCAAGGGTGGGGGTGATGTGGCATAATGATAATATCTTACTTTTATGATATACTTTGAAATTTTGTTTTTCTAGAAATGTGGACTAAAATGCCCATGCTCTTTGACTCAGAAATTTTATTGCTAATCATATATTCCAGAGGATTAAATACAAAACTAAAGGTCTCATATATATCAAAATATTCATAACAGGATTTCTGGTGTTAACCCAGAACTGGAAAAAGAGTCAGTGTTTTTAAGCCATTGAGAAAGGCTATAGAAATTATGGCACATGTTACATTGCACATAATAAGTATGAAGAATTTTGAGAGAACAAGGAAAACAGTATGGAGAATAATTCTAGTAATGTTAAGTGGAAAGAACATTAAAAATGAAACTGACCAAGTTTGGCCCTAGATGAATGTTGAGAAAATGTATTTCCTCTCTTCATTGCAGATTTGGGGAACTGTGGATATGGAATATTACATATAATTCTCAGACCTCTTGAGTGTGTTGGTTGATATTCCTGTTTCTCTTAAACTGTTTGTTACAAAGGATGGTTTGTTGGGCAGGTGAATGATTAAGGATACATTCAGAAATGTGATGTACAAATAGATGGCATCTGTACAACTAAACCTTTTAAAAAAAATCTTCCTCTTTTATAATTTTAATGAAAATAATGATATGTGGGCAGTGGAAAGTACCAGGAATTTAAAATCAGAAGACTAGGGTTCGGGT
This sequence comes from Myrmecobius fasciatus, assembly GCA_023553655.1. Classification (NCBI taxonomy): domain Eukaryota; kingdom Metazoa; phylum Chordata; class Mammalia; order Dasyuromorphia; family Myrmecobiidae; genus Myrmecobius; species Myrmecobius fasciatus. The sequence continues at coordinate 8,208 of JAJPUD010000721.1, forward strand.
TCCCTTCTCTTCTCCCTCCTCCCATGTATGAGTTATTACCTTTCTTAGATATAGTTTCTCCATCTATAAAATAGGATTCATGACATATATGTGGCCTTCTTTACAACCTGCTATGTGAAAAAGGATTATATAATAGAGAGTTTGGAATAAAAAATTCATTTTTGAACAATTACTATTTTTTCCTCCATAACTATGTTACCTTGTAATTGATATGCAAAATAATTTAGCTCAAAAGGGCATATATTATGAAAGGTAGTTCAAGGGTGAGGGTCAGGTGCATAATAATAATACTTTACTTGTACAATATACTTTGAAATTGTGTTTTTCTAGAAGTTTGGAGTAAAATGTCCATGTTCTTTGCCCCAGAAATCTTTGACTCAGAAATGTAAAGTTAATAATATTTAACTTTACTTTTTACTAGCTTTAAAGAGGACCTAACACAGCAACAATAAGACTATATGATGGTCAATTCTGAAGGACATCGCTCTCTTCAATAATGAGATGTTTCAAGCCATTTCCAGTTGTTCAGTGATGAAGAAAGACATACACCCAGGGAGAGAGACCTGTGGGATCTGAGTCTGGACCACAGCGTAGCATTTTCACACTCTCTATTGATGTTTGCTTACATATTATGTTTTTCTTCTCAGGTTTTTTTTTTTCCCTATACAGCAAGATAACTGTATAAATATATATACACATATTTAATCTTTCAAAAAAAATGTAGAGAGTAATATTTGTCCTTCCTCTCCAGACTTTTGAGTAGACTAAATAAGATAATATATGTGAACTTAAATACTCAAATGATCCTATGATCTCACCAATTCAGGCCTTCCTTTCAATGAGGAAGAATACAATCCATCCACATACAACTCTTCTCCATGTTTTTAAAAGAATTCACTACAAGGATCCCACCCTAAATATTTGGGCCTCTCCTCTATTACTCTTAACACCACAATATATTTTCATGGTAACCTGTGAAATAGATATGAATGTATTTCATAAATTGTAAGATGCCATAGAAATATAAACTATTATTTTTACTAAAAAAAATAAATAAAGAGGACCTAAGACATAGGAATATTTTTCTTGTAAGGAAAGTATTATTATTATTTTTAATTGAGTGTTTCATAGGTAAAGAAAAAATTTAATTTTGTTGTTGAAAGTTGTCTGCATTGATTATCATGGCTGTTCTCATTTTAGTGGGCCACAGGATGTTAAACTGTAAGTGATTGTAGAAAAAATGTACTTCCCCAGTGATAGATGAGAATATGTGTGTGATAATACATGTATGAAAATGTGTGTGTACACATATGTATATATGTGTATATAGACATACAGTACTCTATAAAATGTAAAATAAACATTGTTCATGGATAGCAATTGATTAGTCCATTTGTCTCTATTTGAAATTAATATGAGTTCAGTTTTCTCATTTCAACCTCAAGGAGGTGAATTTCAGTATTCCTTATTCTTTATAGATAATTCTTTGAATAAAGTTAGCATGTTGTTATATCTAGAATTTGGGACCTCTTATCAGGAGATGCAGTTTTTTTGCTTTTACCCTGCTATTAATTTATTGTATGACTATAGTTAAGACACTTTACCTTCTGGGCCCCAGTTTCCCCATCTGTGTATTGAGAGGATTGAACTGCATAATTCTGATTTGTGCGGTATATGTTCTAGCATTAACATTTTTTTGTTCTTGGAAGCATTCTGCTCTCAAAATTTTTTAATGAGAAATATTTTAAAATATGCTACTTTTCTGGTATACTTTATATTTAATACAAACCTCATTACTTTGCTTGATTAAATACTATTTAACTTATTATTCCACATGGAACTTTCCCATTGTCTCTCCAAAATAATATCTCATTTTCATGTTTGCTTGAATCATTCTTTGGCACTTTAAAAGAAAAAAAAAAGGAATCTGCTTTACAGATGTGGAGTCTCCTGTTTAAAAGTTTTTTGAATTTCATTGGAGATTCAGGAAGAATTAACACAGACCACTTTTATGATCCTTCAGTATAATTATTTCTCAGAAAATTAGATAATAACTTTCAATGTCCAGTGAGAAATTTTCCTAAAAAGCTGAAATGAACCCACATGGGACAGGATAAAGATATCAGGTGCTGATTTATTAAGGATTTATTTCATTAGTCTTATTCTGTGCTTCCTAAGGGTAATCAGCTCACTAGACTGCCTGACTCATATGGAACTTTGTAACAATGCAAAAATATCATGTAGTAATAAGCACATATTCATACAGTTGGGCTGTAAACTGTTCTACATACTATTTATGAAGAAATTGTATTTCTTTTACATTTTTCTTTTATTTTGAAGGCCATACCCTTATATACGTATGTGTTTTTTTTTTTCCTCTTATGTGTAATAAGAATGTTTTAAAAACCAAGATCTGGCTAGTAAAGGAAGAGTACACTAAAGAAGAGAACATCCATTTCCTATATCTGTTTGCAGGAATTGAAGAATCACATGGTTGATTGTAGAAACAAAGAACTTTACTTAGGTAGCATATCGAAGTTGAAAGGCCTGTATCTCTTCTATACAATTCCCAGTAAGTTCTCCCTTTAATTTGGGCCCTCTTGTTTTTCCCTCTTTTTATTCTGTATTAATGATTTCATCAATTCCCATGGATTCACCTAACAGCTCTTTCCATGACTCACTCCATCATCTAGTCCTAGTTTCTTGATTTCCAGTCCTGTATCCCTAGCTGCCTATTAGACATTTCCAATTATACTCTTTGTAGGTATTTCAGACTCAACAAAACTTTTCCTTTTCTCCTTCGCTTTCTGATTTTATTTCTTTTAAAGGCACCATTCTTCTGTTCACCTAGGGTCATAATTTTAGAGTCATCCTCAAAAATTCCTTCTCCCTCACCCCTCATATTCAGTCAATTTTAAAATCTGAAAGTCATTGCTTTTATTGTTCTCCACAGGCATCTGTCCCCTGCAATCCACTCACAGAACCACCACCTAGTTCAGCCCTTCATCATCTCCAGTCTAGATCATTGCTTTAGCTTCCTAAATGATTTTTCTGTCTCAAGTCTCTTCTCACTAATCCATACTGCACACAGGTCTGACCATGTCACTCTTCTGTCCAAAAAGCTTCAGTGACTTCTTCATGTTTTTAGGATTTAATGCAAACAACTATTTGACTTTTAAAGCCATTCATGGTCTTGCTTCAGCTTGTGTTTCCAGCTTATTACATATCTATCATAGGCTTACTTTTCAGCCAAACCAATTGTTTTGCTCTTAGCCATGCAATAAGTTCCATCTCTTTCCTCTATGGCTTTGCACAGGCTGTCTCCTAGACATGCAGTGAATCTTTCCTCATTTCTCTACAGAATCCATGACTTTCTCCACATTTTTATAGGAATACCATCATAACCACACTATTAATACCTTTCCCCAGAAAATTATTTTTGCATATTTTATATTTTATTTTTGATGTACATGTTTCTTCTCTCCAATAAACAATTTGAGCCAAGGGCTTGTTTTTTTGTTGGTTTTTTGACTTTGTCCTCAATATTGATCACTGTGCATTACACATAGTAGGTACTTAAAAAGGCATTCTTAAATTGAATTTTTGAATTTTGTTAAATTTAATACTTCCAGAAGCAATAGGAAACTTATTCCTAACAAACCAACTTATTCTGTTTTTTGATAGATCATTTTTGGGGAAGATCTTTTTAAAAAAAATACTTTGGACCAAAATCCTTTTCCCTTTAATGTATGTGCGTTGTTCAGAATTGACATGTTTTGGCAACTGAGAACTTGTCATCGTTCTCCTATACAATAGTCCTTCAAACATTTGAAGACAGTTGTCTCATTCCTCTCACATGTTTTCCTCTTCACTCCTTTTCCCTTTCCTCTTCTTCCATACCCTTTTCCTTAGTTTCAAGTACCCTCACCATCCTAATCATTTACAATCTTTTATATATTTATCAGTGTTGATTCTAAAGCATGACTCCATATATACACTATATTTATATATATTTTTTACTAATGCTATCTAATATCTCATTTTAAAATAGTCATTCTATACTGTTAACTCATTGAGTTTATTGTTAATTCTTAATTCCTATACTGGCATATTGGCTTCAGTTGCCTTCTTCCCCTCACAATGTGGTCTTTAAAATAATTGTGTTGATATCTTTTGTCTTTATTTCACTTTTACATCTTAATATATCCCCCTTTTTTCTACCCGAAGAGCCAGACTTTGTAACACAAAAAGAAAAAAAAAAGTCAGCAAAACCAGTCAACACATAAAGTGATTTTGAAAAGGTGTGCATTTTTGTCTGTCTGTCTATCTATCTATCTATCTATCTATCTATCTATCTATCTATCTATCTATCTATCTATCTATCTATATTTACCTCTATATCTGTATCAAACTCTATACCTATACTTTCACTCCTGCAAGCAAGGGAGCAAAACTAATATCTGTTCTTCAGGGCCCTACTTAGTCATCATAATTACATATTGTTTAGTTACTTTGTTGTTGAAGTTTTTTCTGCTTACTTTGTTGTGGATATCTTGCCTTGGAGTCAGAAAGCTCTGGATTCAGGACCTGTGATATTTTCTGCTTATGTGAATGAGGAAGGAAAGTCTCAGTCTTATTTATAGGATATAAAGCTATCAATGATTTTAAAAATAAAAATGTAATAAAACATTGCACATAGCAAAGTGCATTTCCTTAAAATCCAAGAACTAGCATATTCTGATCTTTTCTGTTTTATTAATGCCTGCCTATCAATATAATGCTAAATTGTAGAAATTCATATAAATCTAGAGTATGGAAATGACAATTTTGTATTGAAATTCCAAATATTTTCATTTGTGATAAAGTATTAATCTGTAGCTAGCCAGTTTTAAGTAGAATCAAAATAGAAAATTCTGCTTAAAATATTTTGAATTTGTAAAAATGTACATTTATCCTTAATAAAAAGAAAATCTGTTGTTTATCAAAAGTACAGAATAGATACTTTGTTTCTTCATATATGGTTGTTTATTTTTATTTCAGTTGCTCATAAAGACAATATCCCATCCACTTGTATGTTACTTCACAACCTATGAGTTTTTCAGCATTCCTCACTATCTCTCATTCATTCCCATATATCCAAGCTGTTGCCAAGGCTCCTCAATTTTACCTTTGCAACATGTTTTCTTCTTTCCTTTGGCACTTCTACCACCCTGGTGGAGGCCCTGCCTTTAGGTGGGGCTGCCTTTCTCAAAGCTTTCCTGAAGCTAATCTGTTCTCCATTTAGTCACTGAAATGATTTTCCAAAAGCTTAAATCTGATCATGTCACTCTCCTCCTCCTCAGTAAGCTTCAGTGGCTTCCTGTTGCTTCTAGGATCAGCTATAACATGGTTTGTTTGGTGCTCAAAACCATTCATTATCTAGTTCCTTTCTACCTTTCCAAATATCTTATATCTTATTCTTCTATCCCCATAAATCCTGATCCAGGGAATTGGCCTTCTCACTATTCCACAAAAAAAGACATTCCATTTCTCGGTTCTGAGCATTCTCTTTGACTGTTTGCCATGCTTGAAATGCTTTCCCTCTAAATCCCACTTTAATACAGAAAACCTTATAATTTTAATAGCTTTCTTTTTAAAAAGTATTTCTTGTTTTTCCTGTCTATAGCTTGTTTGTATACATTTGTTTGCTTCCTGTCTCTTCCATTATATGAAGAGATTCTTTCATACCTTTTTTGCTAGTTCTAGATCATAGGATCATAGGATATTTGTTGTGTCTGGACTAGCTCTCTGGAGGACCTCAGGACCAGCCTGAGTCCTTGATCTTAGAAGAGGAGTAAAGAGGCAGGACTCCCGTGGTTGGTCAAACATGGAGTCCGTTTATTCCAAATTCTCTCAGTCTTATATACCCTAATATCCTTACATAACCATAGCACACTATGCGCATGCACTAACTATATACTGCGCATATGGGACCACATAAACAACTTGCTATTGTAAGTAGATGGCTCTTTGCCACTTGGTATCACACTGCTTCAATTACAGCAGGGTTGTCACTGCCCCCTGACTTCTGAGGAAGGCCGAGAGCCCTTAGGGGAGATGGGGGCTGGACTAGACATTGTCAGCAGATTCCCTTTGGGCTGAAGGGTCTTATATCTCACCCAGAGTTGCCCCGTTGTCTGTGGCTTTCTACGTCTCTCCCCTTCTTTTGTTTTAATTGAAGCAGGTATACATCAGTGGTTACATCTATCACCATACATACAAGCAAGTAGCAGTATAACAAACAATATGAATAAACAAGATATTATAAAAGACTTCCATTAGTCCTGAAAGGAAGGTATAGAAAATAGCTATCAATTTATAATCACACGTACACCTCCTTCAGCAGCCAAGAGATAGTCCAAAGCCAATCTATTGTCCATCACTTCATGTCTCAGGGAATCCAATGATTCCCTGCAGGTTTTGAAGTCCTGCATCAGTCTCACTAATGATTATTTTTATGGTCATGGTAATGTTCATGAGTCAGTTGCCTTACACATAGGATTAACTGCCATGCTTTTTCAGTGGCAGACGTAGTCAGAGATGGAACCACCTGATGTTTCTTGGGTCTTCTTCATTTCAAGGGTTTTCTCTTTTTTCGTTTTTCTCCAATGGACAAGGTGGATTTGGTTCTTCGGCACCCATCTGATTCCTTCTCCATCTGTAGAGATACAAGCAAACCCTCTGTCTCAAGCAGTTTGTCTGGTCCCTTCCATTCACCACTCTCCAGATCTCTCCACATTACCTGGCGATTATCTAAAGATGCTGGAGCTGCTCTCACTGGACACTGCCCTTCTGGTGGGTTATAAAACCTGTCTGCCAGAGCCAGTGCATCTTCATCAAAAGCCCAAAATTAATAGTTTAAAGGGTTAAATTTAGAAGTTCTGTTAGGGTTACTTGTGGCTCCCTCTTTTGTTTGTTTTTGAAGGAGCATCTTGATGTCTCTGTTCCTTCTCTCTACTATTGCCTGTCCTTGAGGATTGAAGGGTATGTCAGTAATGTGTGAAATCTGATATTGTGCACAAAAGTGTGCAGAATGTTTAGAAGTATATACAGCTCCATTATCTGTTTTTATTGCTTTTGGCACATCCATAACTGCAAAGGCCTGTGTAAGGAATTCAGCGACCCCTTGGGCTGTCTCTTTTGCTGCTGGTATTGCAAAAGTAAATCCTGAAAAGATGTTCACTATGACATGGATAAAAGACTGACGACCCAGATTTATAATGGGTCACATCCATTTGCCAAATTTCATTGGGTCTCAGACCATGAGGGTTTTTCCCTGGAGGGAGCATAGGAGCATGGAAAGGAAGGCAAGCTGAATAGGCTTTTACTGTGCTCCTAGGTTCCTCTTTTGTTATCCCAAACTTTAGACATAAAGCTCGTGCAGCCTGATGATATTTAGAATGAGATTTTTGGGCTGCCTGAAATAAAGGACTGGTGGCTAAGGTGAGAAGGTGATCTGCCTTTGAATTTCCATAAAAAATAGGACCTGGAAATCTCATATGAGAGTGGGCATGCAAGATAAAATACTTGGGCATTTTCTCACTTGCTCTTGAAGTTCCTGAAAGAATTGATAAGTATATATTAGAAGCTACAAATTTTATTTGGGCTGTGGCAATTCTTTTTACCATACCTACTGAATAAATTGAATCAGATTATATTTACATCTTCTGGATAAGTAAGAGCTAGCATAATTGCATATAACTCATTTTGCTGAGTAGACTGAAAGGAAGTTCTGACTACCCTTTATAGTTGTCAGGAGAATATATAGCACAAATATTTGGATGCATCTGTAAAGATGGTTAGTCCTTGAAGAGGAACCTTAGAACCTTTTCTTCAAAAATCCATGGCCAATTATGTAATAGCGAGGTTATTTTTAAGGGGGTAAAGTGTGTGAAATTTGGAACTGTGGTCAATAAAATTTTCTACTCTAGGATGGTTTCACAGCATACATTAATTTGTGCATTGGTATAAAAGGTGTATATCTTATCTGGTCTTATCCCAGATAATTGTATGGCTTAATGGCCTTTAAAAGAAGTGAAGGTGGCCTGAGAAATGGAGAAGCTCCACACCCCTCAGACCTCTCTGGGCAGTCCTTATCTCCCTTCCTGCCCATTCCCCAGGCCCCTCCAACCTCCTAGAGTCACAACAAACTACTACAAAAGCTTTCCTTGGCTCCATCCCAGTGCGGGGCCCTTCTTGGCTACAGGCACCCACCCTGTGCTTGTTTTTCTCTTGATAATTCCTGGTTTGACACCCCAAGTTAAAAGCTTTCTTTTTCTTAGATATGGGATTTCTTTTTTTTTTCCCCCTTGTGGCAATTGGGGTTAAGTGACTTGACCAGGGTCATATAGCTAGGTGTTAAGTGTCTGAGGTCAGATTTGAACTCAGTTCCTCCTGACTTCAGGTCTGGTGCTTTATCTACTGCGCCACCTAGCTGCCCCATGTATGGGATTTCTTAAGGGTAATTTTATCCCATTGTATACAGTTAGTTGTTCTCCTACAACCTTCCACATTTTGGGCTCCAAACTCTCCTCTTTAAAGAGCCAAGGAGACATGCAGTCCAGAGCATCATTGATCTGCTTCTGAATTATCAACAAACCTTGCTTCTTTACTAACCTAAGTATACTTCATACTTCCCTCAGGAAGGAGGCTCATTTTTTACTTTCTGCCTCATTTTGGCTGAAAAAACACAAGTGACTAGTTTAGCCCTTACCGAATTTTCCTGCTTGCCTATTTTTATACCTTATTGCTAAGGTCACGGGGAGTCCTCCGCCAGACTCGGCCAATGGCATCAGTCAAGCTGCTGTGTATCTTACTTTCTAGGGCCCCATATTTAGGCGCCAAATGTTGTGTCTGGACTAGCTCTTTGGAGGATCTCAGTACCTGCATGAGATCTTGGTTTTAGAGGAGTGATGAGGCGGGACTGCCATGGATGGTCAAACTTGGAGTCCATTTATTCCAAATTCTCTCAGTCTTATATACCCTAATACCCTTATATAACTATAGCACACTGCGCATGTACTATATACTGCACATATGGGACCATATAAACAACTTGCTATTGTATGTAGATGATTCTTTGCCACTTGCTATCACTCTGCTTCAACTATAACAAAGGTTGTCACTGTCCCCTAACTTCTCAGGAAGGCTGAGAACCCTTAGAAGAAATGGGGAGCTGAACCAGACATTGCCAGCAAGTTCCATCTGGGCTGAAGAGTCTTATACCTCACCCAAATTTCCCCCACTATTTGTTACCCTCTACAGATATTTGTTTTGAAATTGTGTGATTTTTGTGTGATAGTAAAATTGGTGAACCATTATAACCCTACTTTTATGTCTCTTGTGGCAGAGAGGTAGACTTGACCTTGGATTCTTTTTTTTTTTTTTTTACTTTTTTTTTCTTTTATTAAAGCTTTTTATTTGCAAAACATATGCTTGGGTAATTTTTCAACATTGACCCTTGCAAAACTTTCTGTTCCAAATTTTTCCCTTCTTCCCTCCACCCCCTCTCCTAGATGGCAGGTTAACTGTGTTAAAATATATGACAAATCCAATATATGTATCCATATTTATACAGTTATCTTGTTGTACAAGAAAAATTGGATCTACAAAAAATAAAACAAAAAAAATCTGAGAAGGAAAACAAAATGCAAGCAAACATCAACAGAAAGCGTGAAAATGCTATGTTGTGGTCCACACTCAGATCCACAGGCCTCTCTCTGGGTATAGATGGCTTTCTTCATCACTGAACAATTGGAACTTGTTTGAATCAACTCATTGTTGAAGAGAGCCATGTCCATCAGAATTGATCATCGTATAGTCTTATTGCTGTGTATAATGCTTTCCTAGATCTGCTCATTTCACTCAGCATCAGTTCATGCAAGTCTCTTCAGGCCTCTCTGAAATCATCCTGCTTTGACCTTAGATTCTTGTTGACCATCTTGACCATTCTTGGGTGCTGTAGCAGGCCTAACTAGGCTAGAACATTTTGAATATTGGATCAGCAAAGGAATAATACCCTCAGAAGAGTCTAGTTAAATTTGGAAAGATTCATTACCAGATTGACTATCAGAAGATGAATTTCTTTAACAACAGCAACTATGAAAAGTGTCTCTGTGTTCATGAAAAGAAACCCCCACATGATAAAATCACAGGTTCTTGAAAATAAAAGGGGAATTTAGTATATAAATTTGAAATTAACAATTTTTCTTATTGTGATTGGCTTTTCATCACTTTCCTTCGTCTGTTCCTTTGATAAATTCTTTTCCAGGGACTATTTTAACTATTAATTTTTTTAAAAATTAAAGCTTTTTATTTGTATAACATATGTATGGGTAGTTCCCCAGCATTGATCTTTACAAAGCTTTCCATTACAAATTTTACTCCCAGTCCCCTCCCCTCCCCTAGATGGCAGGAAGTCTACTACATGTTAATAATGTTGAAATTCTTGACAAATTGTGCAAGAAAAATCCTATCTACAAGGAAAAAAAAAAAGAAAATCAGAGAAAGGAAACACAATGCAAGCAAACCTCAGTAGAGATCATGAAAATGTTATGTTGTGGTCCATATTTCATATCCCTCTCTCTGGGTGTATATGGTTTTCTTCACTGAACAATTGGAACTGGTTTGAGACAATTCTTTGTTGCAGAGAGCCATGTCCATCAGAATTGATCATCATGTAATATTGTTGTTGCTGTGTATAATGGTCTACTAGTTCTGCTCGTTTCACTCAGCATCAGTTCATGCAAGTCTCTCCAGGCCTCTCTGAAATCGTCCTGCTGGTCGTTTCTTACAGAACAATAATATTCCATAACATTCATATACCATAATTTATTCAGCCACTCTCCAATTGATGGGCATCCTTTCAATTTCCAGTTTCTAGCCACTACAAAAAGGGCTGCCGCAAACATTCTTGCATATGTGGGTCCCTTTCCCTCCTTTAAAATCTCTTTGGGATATAGGCCCAATAGAAACACTGCTGGGTCAAAGGGTATGCACAGTTTGATAACTTTTTGAGCATAGCTCCAAATTACTCTCCAGAATGGTTGGATCTGTTCACAGTTCCACCAACAATGTATTAGTGTCCCAGTTTTCCCACATCCCCTCCAACATTCATCGTTATCTTTTCCTGTCATTTTAGCTAATCTGACAGGTGTGTAGTGGTACCTCAGAGTTGTCTTAATTTGCATTTCTCTGATCAATAGTGATTTGGAGCAACTTTTCATATGACTAGAGATGGTTTTCACTTTCATCATCTGAAAATTGTTCATATCCCTTGACCACTTATCTTTAATTATTAATTTTTAAAGGATTGAATAGATCATTAAATGTATAATATCTGGATCCTTTATCAAGGTCTGATTTTTTATCCTAATTCTCTCTATATTTTTATAAGATTTGAAAGATTATGGTTAGAGATCTCAGGATCTTTGTGCCAAATCAAAACATGAGCAAATTTATTTTTTTCTTTTTTTTCTCTATTTTTCAAAATACATGCAAAGATAGTTTTCAACATTTGTCCCTGCAAAACCTTGTGTTCCTTGTCCCCTTTCCCCTCCTCTAGATAGCAAGTAATCCAATATAGGTTAAACATATGCAAGTCTTCTAAACATATTTCCACATTTATTATGCTGCATAAGAAAAATCAGATCAAAAAGGAAAAAATGCAAAAGAGAAAAACAAGCAAACAAACAAAAGGTGAAAATACTATGTGATCCACATTCAGTCCCCATAGTTCTCTCTCTGGATGCAGATGCCTATTTCCATCACAAGTCTATTGGATGCCCTGAATCAACCCATTGTTAAAAAGAACCAAGTTGAGCACATTTGATCATCACATAATCTTGTTGCTGTGTACAGTGATCTCTTGGTTCTACTCACTTCACTTAACTTCAGTTCATACAAATTTCCCCAGGTCTTTCTGAAATCTTTCTGAGGGTTGTTTTTTATAGAATAATATTCCATTATATTCATATACCATAATTTATTTAGCCATTCCCCAATTGATGGGTATCTGCTCAGTTTCTAGTTCCTTGTCACTACAAAAAGGGCTGCTACAAACATTTTTGCACATGTGGGTCCCTTTCCCCTTTTTAAAGATCTTTTTGGGACTATATCCCAGTAGAGCTGGATCAAAGGTATGCACAGTTTTACAGTCCTTTAGGCATAATTGTAAATTGCTCTCCAGAATGGTTGGATCACTTCACAATTCCACCAACAATGTATTAGTGTTCCAGTTTTCCCACATCCCCTCAGTATTTGTCATTGTCTTTTCCTGCTATCTTAGCTACTCTGAGAGGTATGAATGATACCTCAGAGTTGTCTTAATTCATATTTCATCATGAGCAAATTTCTAAGTATTAGAATGGAACTTGTTATATTCTGTCTCTTTTATGGATAATTGAGGCAGTAACATTTTTTTTTTTTTTTTGAGTAAAGGTTGGGTGGTGAACTCCTTACCACATTGATGATTATGAGAGGCATATATATGTTTGTGTGTGTGTGTGTGTGTGTGTGTGTGTGTATGTATATATTAAGGAAATGTAGAAGAGTTTGACTTTCCCAACATTTCTGTGTATGGGCCTTGACATAATGTTTTACTATTTTCCTCACAGGAACTAATCAGATATTCTAGAGACTGAAGAGCCTTAAATGCCATCCACTTTAACCCCCTCACATTACAAATTAGAAAACTGAAACACAAAGGAGGCAGCTTGCCTGAGGTTCTAGAAGTAGGAAATACCTATTTAACTTGAATCCAGCTCCTGGGACTTCAAATGGAGCTTTTATTTGCTCTTCAGTATTTGTCCTTTTTTGTGTGCTTTCTTGGTTGCATTTGTTATGCTGGAAAAGACAATTAATTTTAATTTCTTACATCACCAAAATTATTTGTGTAGTCTTTGGAGGAAAATTAAGAAGCTAGCTCTTAAGTGATTCCCATACAAAATTAATGATTTCCTTGACTTCTGCCAGAAGCAGAGATGTTTTTAGACAATAGATGCCGCTAGAAGTTTTTTGAATTTTTTTCTGGAAAGAACTCAAGACTCTGGAGACAGAAAAAATTTGTGCTTGGGGCAGTACAATGATTCCACCTGTATCTTGTTCTTGTCTTTTCCATGTTTTCATTTTTGTGGCCAGAAAGGTCTGGGCAGATCATACTTCTATTTTTAAATCTTTGTTTATGAAACTTTTAATTTTATAAGACCCGATTTCATTCCAGCTTTCAGAATATGTGCACTTCAACATAAAATGTTTTGACAGACACCTAATGACCTCACACTTTACCATCCGTTTCTTGGGCACTGGTTCAGAGATTCTTAGCAGTAAAATCATACTGCATTTAGTCAACAGCAAATTCTATGTGAATTCTTATTTTACACTTGGATTTGCAAGACTAGCAATTCCCCTTCCTGAACCCTGCCCGATTTTGATACTCTACCCCCCTGATTTGTATACCCATGTCATAGATGTGCTGTGGAGATTCTGGGGTTGTTCAGTGTTTTGGTGGTTTAGTGTTCTTTTAGCTTTTCAGGAAGCCAAATAGTGATAATTATGAAGGGCCTCTCAACAAAGACTTAAAAGTCAGCAATTTAGGAATGATATTGGCCGAGTTTATATACAAGATTAATGTAAGCAGCTAAGTGACACAGGGGATAAAGTGTTGGACCTCAAGTCAGGGAGACCTGCATTCAAGTATGTCCTCAGAACTTATTAGCTGTGGGATCCTAGGCAAGCCACTTAACTCTGTTTGCCTCAGTTTCATTGTCTCTAAAAAAAATGTGCATTATAATAGCACTCCCTTTCAGTTGTTGCAAGGATAAAAGGAAAAGATAAGTTTTAATAGTTTCACAAACTTTAAAGTGCTTAGTATCATTAATATTATCATTATTTTCATCTTTGTCATCATCATCATCATCCTGTGCTATAAACTAGGAAGGAATAAATCAGCACAGGCCTACTTCAGGCTTATTTTTGTTTCTGTTTTTGATACACAAGAGATAAAAGACAAGTGAATAAAATTAGAATTTCATCTTTTGTCTATCAGAAAGTCAGTAGAACTAATGTTCAGGAATCAGTTATCTAAACTATAAAGCATCTTGGAAACACATTGGAGTTGTAATCTATCTTAAAGTTTTTGTCAGTGGACTGGAAATAGCATAATGATATTCACAAAGTTTTACTTTCTCTAAACAAAGTCACTCCTTTCTGCCTTTGCACATTTAATTTTTTTTTTAAATAAAATGTCATATTCACTGTTTAAAAGTTTCCTGAGTAGTGTATGTGAACTTTTTTTTTTCTATGCTTAATTTTTTTTTTTTTTTTTTTTATAAATGAAACGTTTTTATCTCCATTTTCAGGACTGTGAGAACCTGGGATGTGGACAATGATAAGAAACACAAAAGTGTGTTTAAACCAAGAACACTTCAGGGAAAAAAAGTAATTCCAACCACTTGTACATACAGTAGAGATGGGAAGCTCATTGCAGCTGGCTGCCAGGATGGAAGCATTCAGATCTGGGACAGAAATATGAGTGTAAGTTAAGGACATTTAAGCCTTCTTCTTTTTCTTTTTCTGTTTAAAAGACCACAACCTTAATAAGACAAACACAGTGTTAAATGTTATGAAGGTGAATTTCCTGAGTTTAGTTTAAATTGCACCCTGTGTTAATTTTATCTAGCATTGGATCTTTTGCAGTAAATAGAATTTCAACAAACTTTCCAATTCACCATTTATAAACGATAAGCATTTTAGGAAATTTAGAAAAGCAATTTGAAGTTCTTGGTTTCAATTAGATTTTGAAAGAGAGAAATATAGCAAAATTTAAAGCATGACTTAAGAGAGCACTAGAAAATTTACTTAAAAACATTCCTGTTTTCTTTGATGGAATACCCAGTGTTATTAAAGAATTATATTGTCCCATTCTTATTTTTATAATTATATCAGTAATCTTTGCCTGTTTTGCCATACTACCTTGGTCTTTTAAGAGACAGAACTAGAGGGGACTTAATGTAGGTAGGCTGTCATGCAAACAGAACTGAGAGCCGTGGGTCCATATTGGGAATAGCACATGACCAGATAGAAAGAGAGACTGCACAAATCTCACAGTGTTTTGGGCACAATTTTGACTCTTGTCTATACTCAGTGAAACTTCTTTCAACTCTAGGGTGATGAATTAAGCTATATGTTCTTTCTCTCCTTTGCAGAATGAGCCATAGCTTAACCAATCCTAATCATAGTGAGGCTTGAAGAAGAATGGAGAGAATTTGAACCATGGGAACACAGCAGAACATGTGGGGATAAGGATAGAAGAAAAATAGGGTACTGATTGAGGAGTGATCTGGGATGTAGATGTATGGGACTGGGTAGGAGAAGTGAGATGAAAAGAAATTAAGAGACGGGAATTAGGATTTAGGAGTGTCACGAAGGATGAGGGAAGTTGGGGAGAGCTGGATTAGAAGATGAAAATGAAGGCTAGAATTGTATGTTGTGGCATTAATTTTTGTTTGTAGATCTGTACAGATGAAGTATATCACAAGTGAGAAACAAGAAAACAAAAAAACATTTGCAACTGATTAATTTCTCTATGTTAAAGTGCAACAAAGAAAATTTTTATTTTTTGGAAGAAGAAATAAATACAGCTGACATGCTGTCATTTAAATATAAAATTTTGAAAGCTGAAAACTTTTTCCAGTGCCCAAGTTTTTTTTATTTCCCATTCCAGGTCATATTTATTAAGCCATAAAGAATAGAACTGTCCTTTTTGACCAATACATGGATGATTCTAATAACAGCACATATATTAAAATAGCAGTTTATACAAAGCAGTCTTATATTTATTATCTCATTGTATTCAGTCACCCTATAATGTAAGTATTATTTTATCCATTTTAAAGATGAAAAATAAGATTCAGAAAAGTTAAGGAATTTCTCCCTGTCTTTGTTGAAAGCTAGGAATCAAACTTCCATCTTCTTCCATTGCTTGTCTGACAATACCTGCTACCTGTCTGTATTTTACCTGTGATTACATCATTGCTACAGATAACTTATTAAAAGTCTTTTGCGTCATTTCCATAGATATTATCCAAAGAACAACATTCATATATGAGTGGTTTAAAAATTGCTGATATTTGATTTTCATCTTTAGCCTCATATATGCTTAAGCCATAGTCATGGTTGATAGCATCATCTAAAAAAAAGATACTTTTTTACAAGTTTACCAATGCACAACAATGTAAAGAACAAGGACAATGCCTTGTACATCTTTTATACAAAAATTCCCTATTAATGTGCTTACCATTCATATGGGCTAACAATGGACTTTTGGAGAAAAGTAGATTATAATCTTTCAAAATAGATACTCAGAATGTTTTTGATTGAATCTTAGTTATTCATTACAATGGTTTTCGATCATGGTTGATCGAAAAGTACTTTATAGACATTGAGTTAAAAGTAATTTTAAACTTTATGCACCAAATCTTAATAAAAAATTACCAATACTTCTTGCTTTTATTGATCTTGTCAGATACCAGTGTCTCCTCTTATTACATTATACTTAATATGTATATTCATATATTAATATGTATATTTATGAATATGTGTACCCTATCTGGAAGCATATAGCCTAAGTGACATTAGAAGATTGCTTTTCATTCATTCATTTTATAAAGCTTGTCATGGTAGGGTGATTAATTACTTCTATAAGACTATATAGAAGTAAAGACAATATGTAAAAATAATACTATAAACATCTACATCTACAGTCATGGCAAGGCTTTCATTTTGATATATTGATAATATATAGATGAATGGCTTAATTTTATAAAATCTATCTTAAACTAATAAGCCTGTCTTGGGAATTAAGGATGATACCAACAGTACATAGTATTGTGGACATATTTTAAGATAATTATTAATCATTTCTGTGTGTTCTTATAAACACCTGCTGGTATGCTGATCAAGTGCATTTTGAGGTGCATTTTCAGGTTCAGAGGAAAAGGCAGATGTGTATATCAAATACCAAATGTGTTAAATACTCTTAAAGCTATAGAAGAAAGCTTAATATTTTAGACTGTGTTTAAATGAACAGCACGCACAAGTGATGAAAGCCAGTCACTGAAAAAATTATTGTTCTGTTAAAACAAAGTTTACACTTCATAAGGATTCTCAGATCTCTGTGTTATTAAAAAGTTTTATGGAGTTTATAGTAGAGATAAAAACAGAAATAGAAATAGCTGATAAACAGAAAATACCAAACGTATTTTGGACATGGTCATTATGCTCCTGCACCATTCATCGCTCTCCTTCCCCCAGTTTCTGTGCTTTTCCTTACTCCAAGAAAACATACTTTGTCTGGTCTTCTTGAAAAGCTTCTAGATTGTTTGTTTTCTTTTTTTCAACTTAAAACTTTGATGGTGTTCAAAATCATTTTCTTAAATTTTTATCAAGTAAAGCTCAAGCTGTAGCTTTCATATCAAATGTATAATCTTTACATTGATTCTTAGAAATCCTTCTTTCATATTCTCTTAGCTTCACAAATTTAGAGCTAGAAGGGACTTTAGAATTCATCTCATCTAACCTTATTTTACAAATAAGAAAGGAAGTTCAGGCCCAAAGTAGTTTTTAAATGTCTGTTAAGGTCACATAGGCAGTATATGAACATATATATAATTTTATATGTATGTATACACACACTCACACACATACACATATATAGCAGCAAACTACATATATACACATATATATATATATATATCTAGCAAACTAGGAGAGTAGCAGCCTAGTTCTATATACATACATGCATATATTTGTCATTTAAGTTTTGTTTCCTTCAGTGTCTCATATTTAAATAAAAAATACTTCTTTCAATATATTAACTTTCTTTTTCATTGGCTTACATATATGTATGCATAAAGAAGAAAAGTAAAACTTGGAACAGATTTTTCTAAGAAGAAAATAGTTTTATTTAAAAATAAATTCCTGGAAAAAAAAAGATCTAATAGTTCAGTAATCTGACAATAATAAATCTTCAGGAATTCACTGACTAAAAATGAAACATAAAAGACTTATGGGAATTAACATAGCAGTTTTCTTTCCCATGTGTCAGCCAAGGAAATATATCATGCTAGTGGATAATTTATTTGTGTTCGGTAGGTACAAGTATTTAAAACCAATATATATCTATAGTACTCATGTTGGATCTAGTCCTACAATATAGTCAGTTGAGTAGAGTAGAATTCCTCTAAGAAATAGAACATTTCCCACAGTTGGGAATGTGAAAAGGGATTGCTAGGGGCAGGAGAGGAATTGTTGTAAGGATCATGACATCTAGGAAGTGATGCTGTGACATGCAAGTGAATTGGATTGAAGTGAGGGTGGTCTGTGCAAGGTTACCAATGTCACTTTCCCCTCCAGAGCCATTTGGGTCCAGATATAGATCAAGATGACCGAAGATGGCCCTGGATTCAGTGGGAAATCTTGGCCTTTTTAAATTAAGGTCTTCAACAGGTCTCTGTGACTGAGGCAATGCCCATCCTTTGATTAAAGTTAGGTAAGAAATGAGGCAGAGAATGGCCTCTTTTACCTGGTCAAAAAAAAAATAAGTCTGAGAGGGGAAGACCCTCAGGCTCTCTGGCCAAAACAGATAAAACTGCTACTTCCATTCACTTTGAGCCATTCCTGTCTGGAACATAAGATTGGCCAATCAATAAAAACCAGAGTCATTTGGGTTTAAGACATGGTCCTTAAGAAAGAAATCTATCTGGTAAAACCCCAAGATATCTTTGTGAGTTGTCAGCCATAAAAATGGACATTCCTTTGGGCAGGGTACCCCCAAATAAGGGTATGATACACTGTATTGACAGAAGGAAGGAAGAAAGGAAGAAGAAAAGAGCTGGGCTGCCCAATTGGCCAAGTGTTACCAGGGTGGGGCACGACTCACTGAGGTTCCATCAGGGCCGGAAGCCAGAATATGCAAGTGTACTGGACTGAAGTGAGGAGGCACTGTGCTAGGTCACCTGCCTCACTTTCCTCTCAGGAGCCCTGGGGTCTAGCTGCAAGGTAAAGTGTCTCTGGGTAGATAATGAAGAGGCTGCTCCTGGGCACCCTCCCTAAATGGAGGTTTTGGGAGGAGCTCTTCACTCCAGTTGTTCAATCAGAGGGGTCATGAAGTGTGACACAATGTGATCTTATAGGGTGATGAAATTCCTTAAGTGTAGAAGAGTGCAGCTGACCGGAAAAGAAGAAATGGGAGAGATGCAAAATGTGTTTATCTGTCTATCTTTGAATTGAACTTGTGAACTCCTGCATAAGTAAAGTATTGCCACTGCCAGTGCCAATGCAGGGTGACACTTGCTCTGCAACTATATGTGACTCTAGTGGATGAAATGGGAGCAAAAAACTAAATGGTACACAGTCAACTGTGATGATGATTATAATATCAGATTTATTTATTATTTATTTTTTACTGTTGATGTTTTGTTGGTGGGGAGATATAAGAAACTTTCTACATAATATAACTATTTAAGATGATTTCATTTTAATAATGTGAGTTTAATAATTATGAGTTCCTAAAAATGTGCATTATTTTCACATCTAGTTTATTTGCTGCTTAAGACAATTGGAGCTAAATGATTTACTCAGGGTCATATAGCTAGTAAGTGTTTGAGGCTGCATTTGAATCCAGATTCCCCTGGGTTCCAGGTCTGGTACTCTTTCTATTGCTTCACTTAGCTGCCGAGAGAATAAGTGTCTTAGATTGATTCCCAAGCTGATGGTCTATATAGCATTTTGCTGACCTCATTGTTGTAGGCCTGTGAAACTTGGACAGTGTTCCAACATCATGCCAGGAAATTAAAGGGCTTCCATTTAAATTGTTTTAGGAAGATTCTGAAGGTCCCTTGGCAGAATAAGATACTAAACACTGAGGTCCTTTTTCAAACTCAACTGCCAAGTATTCATGTGCTAGCTACTTCAGAGAGTGTAACTCCCTTAGGCTGGCCACATTGTTCGAATGCCAAGTGTATGCTTGCCAAAAGAACTATTTTATGGAGAACTCATGCAGGGCAAGAACTGACATAGAGGTCAGAAGAAGTGATATAAGGTCTCTCTGAAGACCTCTGGAATTGATTGTGTGACATGAGAGACAGTGGCACAGGACCATTTAGCATCGTATGCCCTCATCAAAGAAGGTGCTTTGCTCTGTGAGTAAAACAAAATTTAAAAAAAAAATGCAAGATGCTCAAATTTAGAGAATCCATCTATGTGGTAGAACATTCTGAGATGAAACTGATCTGATCAGCCACAGTTAGACACACTTTAATTTGACTCTAACATACTGATGTCACTTTAGTTTCTCTTCAAGAACGAAAGACAGGAGCAGCTAGGTGGCGCAGTGGATAGAGTACCAGCCCTGAAGTCAGGAGGACCTGAGTTCAAATTTCAACTCAAGACATTTAACACTTCCTAGATGTGTGACCCTGGGCAAGTCACTTACCCTTAATTGCCTCAGCTCCCCCCCCCCAAAAAAAAAAGAACAAAGAAAAAGAATAAAGGACAAAAACCAACCAATCAGGTCCTGTAACTAGCTCTCTAAAGATGTTTTCCAAAAATAAAAGTGAAATGATTTTTAAAATAAAGGAACATTTCTTTGTCATTACACTAGAAGCATTGCTGTTTTTTTTTGACATTTATTAAGTACTCACAATTTTCTAACTATTTTATGAAGCAAGTTATTTTCATTTGTATCATGACAGTATTTTGAAGATCAGACATTAGATAACAGATTTTTTCCTGTTGTTAGAAAAGGAATTTTACCTTCTTCCTAGTTTTGACTAGGATGCAGCAGGGGGCCTTGGGGTACTTTTGGACTGAAGAGAGAAGTAAATAATTTACCAGCATATGGATACAAGATGTTTTTGGCTTTCTCCAGCTTCTTGTTGCCCCACTTCTGGTTTGCCAGCTCTGCCTGGATGTGAGGAGTATCTGTGTGGAAAGACAAAAACATTGCTCTGATTATACCTGTTTACCTGGCTCAGTGGCAGGAGAATTCTGGTTGATGATTTGTATAGGCTGGCTTCTCTTGGCTGTTATGAGCTTGCAGCAGTAGGAGCTGTTGCTTTGGATGAATGATGGAATTGGTTGAATAGAAGATGAGGGTGAAATTAAATTGATTTAATTTTTTGCTCCAGTAAATTCCTACATTATCATGGTATGGAGTTAATCTTCGTTTCTCAAAACCTGTGCCTTTGGAGTACAAGTTCTTCAAAATGGAAAGGCATCAAGTCTTGCATGTATAACACAAAAGGACTAGCCTAATCAAGTTTGCCAAGAAAACTCTAAGAAAAATGGAATCACAAAGTATTAGATACAACTGAAATGACTGAATAATGATAACAACAAAAAGTTTATCAATTTGAGGTTGTCAGTTTTGGGACCATAGGAACTTTTGAACAATATCTACCAGGATGTTTCAGGATCATGATATATTTTCACTGGTAATGGGAGTACTTTTATTGACAAAGTCTCAGATGCTTAAACTGTTCATATATTGTTCTAATATAAATTTTTTTTGTGACTGTACCTTATATCTTCTTAATTTGATCCTCCCCCTTCTCCCAATTTGAAGTTTTTGCATTAACAAAGCTGAGTGCATATAGACAAGTGATTCAGTAATCAACTCTCCCACCAGTAGCTAGGTAGTATTTTTTAAACTATCTTTTAATTCAGTTTCATATCTTGAGTTGCTTGGTGCTTACTTTATTGTATAATTGAAAAAGGAAGGTGGAGTTTTATCTTAATGGTAGATGGTGGTAATGGAAAAATAAGACTGAAAAGTACTATAGGCTTAGCTTTGTGGATCTCATGGGTTTGTTGTAGTCCTAAAGTTTGCCTTCATCTTTGAGTGTTCAGAAACTTGAGTTTCTTAGGAGTAATTAAATTCTATTGAATTGATTAAAAGTAGTGACTTATGATTTATGTGTAAACTTCAATAATTCAAATTAATCTGTGATCTCGTAGATCAGGAGTTCCCTCCAGTGATGACACAATCTGTCTATTTATAAACTAGACTAAAAATTTAAAAAAACTTTAAACTTAATAGATATTAAGTAAAATAAGTATTTCTACATACACATAGAACAGAAAAAAGACAATTGCCTCTGAAACTATGAATCTTTTAATTTGTTGCTTTTCCTTTAAGTATATAATAAATTTAATATGCTATTTTCAAAGCTATATCACTTATTTATATTTCCTTCTTGTCTTTCTTTCATCCACTTTCTCCTATGTATTATTTTTAAAAATGTTTCATTGCCCCCTTTTTATTAGAATACCTGTTTTAAATGAGAAATAGAAAGGCTTTTGTCATAAAAATCACATGGATCTAGGAATATGGAATTAGAACAAAGGAAGTTAGACATTCTTGTGCACTTTTTCTTTCTTTCTTTCTTTCTTTTTTTTTTTTTTTGGTGAGGCAATTGGGGTTAAGTGACTTGCCCAGGGTCACACAGCTAGGAAGTGCTTGAGTATCTAAGGCCAGATTTGAACTCAGGTCCTCCTGACTTCAGGGCTGTGTGCTCTATCCATTGTGCCACCTGGCTGCCCCTGCACTATTTTTTATTAAATAAAGCATTTTTAATTGTATTTTTCTATTTTTTAAAAAAAACTAGGATTTGTTATTTTGAATTGTAACATCTCCCATGTTCTACCTTTTTATTTTAGTAGCAATATGATGAAGTGTATTTCCACCATTCTTCTTTGGTAGTATGGTTGTGTGCTTGAGTTTTAATTCAAGTGTGAATTACTGCATAGCAGTAAACTGCAGTGAAATAAATGGCATGTTGTGCCATAACATTCTCTAGTTGAAAAAAATTAATCCTTCCTTCCTACTATTTTCCTCATCTCCAATTGAGCAAATTAAAAAACATCAACACAAGTTTAATAATTAAACCTTTAATTCATAGCTTCATAGCTATATCATATGCTTCATTGGCTATATTAAAAAAAGTCTATTTTTCAGTTCATTGTCTCTCAGAGAAGGTGAGTAGCATGTTTCATCTTCATTCTTTTGAACTTGTGGTTTATTATTGTGTTGATCAGAGTTCTAAGTTGGTTTCAAAAGTGGATTTCTTTATAATGTTGTCATTGTATAAATTATTCTAGTTCTTACTTTGCTTTGTATCAGTTCATAGAGATCTTCCTACTTTCCTTTGAAACTGCCCATTTATTGTGTCAGATGGCAGAGTAATATTCCTTTACATTCATATACCATAGCTTATTTAGATATAATTTTTCTCTTTATGATGTGCTACATGTATTCCTCTTTCATCAGGTCAACTTTTCTCATATCATGGTCTGTGGGTTTCTTTGGGACCATAGAATATTCCCACTTTGAAAACAGTCGAGAATCTGATCGTCAGAGTAACTTTTTCTGCTTCTATCACTGCATTATTACTTTTGTCTTTCTTCTGTAACTTTAATAACAAAATTTTTGCTGTTCTTCTCTCCCTTGGTGATTTCCTAAAATCCCATCATCTTTTTGAGATTGTAGTTTTGGAGTTTCACAACAATATTCCTTGAGGTTTTTCCTTCTGTGATCTCTTTCTGAAGATAATTGATGGATTCTTTGAACCAGTATTTCCCCTTCTGTTTCTAGAATATTGGGGCAAATTTCCTTAATGATCTTTTATGGAATGCTATGAAGGCTCTTTTTTTGGTCGTGGCCTTCAGGTAGGCCAATAATTTTTAAATTGTCTCTTCTGGATCTATTTCCCAGGTTGGCTGGTTTTTCAATGAGGTATTTAACATTTTCTTCCATTTTTTCATTCTTTTTAGTTTGCTTGACTGATTCTTGCTGTCTCACAAAGTCATTCCATTTGCTCTGGTCTAGTTTTAAATGTGTGATTTTCTTTTCTTGCTGAGGCAATTGGGATTAAGTGACTTGCCCAGGGTCACACAGCAATGAAGTCTTAAGTGTCTGAGTCAGATTTGAACTCAGGTCCTCCTGACTTCAGGGCTGTGTGCTCTATCCATTGTGCCACCTAGTTGCCCCTAATGTGTGATTTTCTGTCCAGACATGCTCACTAGAGAATCTTGGTACCAGCCTGAATACTAATTATGGTGAGGAGTGAAGGGGTGGAACCCACGAAGATAGTCAAGCAGGACTCCATTTATTCAAAATTTTCTCAGCCTTATATACTCTAATACCTTTACATAACTATAGCACATTGCACATGCACTAATTCTAAGCTACTGTGCATGTGGGACCATATAAACAACTTGCTATTGTGTGCAGATGTTTCCTTGCCACTTTAGTATATAACTCTGCTTTAATTACAACACAGGTTGTCAAGCCCCCTGACTTCTCAGGAAGGTCGAGACACCCCTAGGGGAATGAACCAGGCATGTTAGCAAGGTTCCACTGGACAAATCTTATACTTTGCCCAGGGTTCCCCACTATCTGTGACCCTCCACAATTTTCTTTAGTATCTCTTTTTCCATTTGGTTAATTCTACTGTTTAAGTTGCTTTCTTCAGACAATTTTTTCCCCTCCTTTTCCAAACTGTTGAATTTCTCATGCATACCTCTCATTTCCTTTCTCATTTTTTCTTCTACCTCTCTTATTTACCTTTTAAAATCTTTTATGAGCACTTCCAAGAAGCCTCCTTGGGCTTTTTTTTTTTTTTTAATTTTTGCTGAGGCAATTGGAGTTAAGTGACTTGCCCAGGATCACACAGCTAGTAAATGTTAAGTGTGTGAGATCAGATTTGAACCCAGGTCCTCCTGACTTCAGGACTGGTGCTTTATCCACTGTGCCACCTAGCTGCCCTGTCTCCTTGGGCTTGAGACCAATTTTTATCACTTTTTGAGATTTCTTCTGTAGAAGAAAGATTTTAGTCTGTTCTGTCACCATAGTCGGACACAGTTCATTTCTGTTTTTTACTCATTTTCTTTCCTTTTCTTTTGGTATTTCCTTTTTTTTTTTTTTAACTTTTAAGGTCTAGCTCTGCTCTTAGGGTGAAAGTGGTGATGTCTCAAGCTTTCTCTGCAGCTCTGAGCCTTGACTTTGAGCACAGAGACCCCTGGTGTCTGTAGGGGGTAGCTTTGCCTGCTCTGTTCAGGAAATATCCTGGTTTCCCAGAGTTTGCCTTCTGAGCTTGGACTGGAGGCTGCCCCCTGCTGTGCTCCTCTACTGAGCCAGGACTGAGGATCTTAGTTGATGATTTGCTGTGATTAAGACCCTCTCACAATCTTTCCCAGAGTCTATCTGACCTGGGCTGTGCACCCTTTTCACCCTGGTGAGACTGACATTTTGAGCTGGAGAGTGGTTTCATTCCATCAGACTCTGTTTAGAGGCTTGGTTTCATGTGATTTTTGAGGGAAACTGGGAGAGCTCCAGCAGCTTCCTGACTTTACTCTGCCATTTTGGCTCTACCCCTGGAAGTGTCCCATCATGGTCTGTAAACCCCCTTTTCTCCTTTTCTTTGACATTTGTCCCCATTTACCATTTTCTATTTATTATGTCAACATCCCTTTCTATTTGTTTGTTCCTCCTTTTTGAGTTACCCATGGATACATGTGCACCCTGATTTTTCTAATGCAATCCTGATTTAAAATATTTGTTTTCACTCACTAATAGAAACATCATTTACTAGATCTTTTGTTTTGATTTGGAATTTTTTTAAAAAACGTGATCACCATACTCATGGATTCTCCCCTCAAGGTGGTAGAATGAATGGAAACAGAATGGTGGAAATAACTTTTGCACAAATACTTCATCCAGACTGAAAAAAAGCACCAGACAGTAATGATCAAGAAATCTAAGGAGAAATAATAATAAATTTAATTTTTCTAAGCCAGATCTAGGCAAAGAGAAATTTAGAAACTTGCAGACCAGAACAATGTGGCCTGGATGGTCAGCTGCCAGAAGCATGCCGTATCAGGGACAAGAGACAAGTCATGAAACTTGAAGCATGTTACAGTGTAGATGGGAGCAGAGAAATAGGAGTCCAGATCAGGAACTAGCCATTGATACTTGAAACCTGTAGCTGTGTCTCTTTGATCTCCTTTAGAGTTTAGTCAGGGCTTTTTCTGGATCAGGTCATCATAGTACAGACCATTCTTGCCTAGATTAGTGGCTGAAGTGCCACCCTCCCCCCAAAGTCATTGAAGAGCACAGAGTTCATGACTCAGACCACAGACATTATAGATCAGTACCAAACAAAGTTCCCTCCCCTATTCTTTCCAGAAATACTGAGTTTGGCTCTGACACAAAGATCTAATTTAGTAAGTAAGACTGGAAAATTCATAAACAGAAGAAAACAGTGATGATATAAAAGAACTGTGGGGGCCAGGGATTTCCAATATGCAAACTGACAAGAAGAAAATAATTCCAAATTATTTACCAAAAAAAAAGCCTCAAAGAGACCTAAGGACTTGTCACAGGCTTTACTGGAATAAACAAAGAAATGAAGCAGGAATTAAGTAAAAGAAATGAGAATTCAAGAGAAATAATTGGAAAGAGAACAATTGCCATAGTATAAGGTGGCACAAAACCCTAGGCAAGTAACAGAGTCTTTGAAAGTTAAAATGAACTGGACAGAGAGATTCTGGGAAAAACAAGAAATACTCAAACAAAATAAAAAGACTGAACATATACCAGACAACAAAGTATCTCCTGTGAAAAATAACTGACCTAAAAATCAAGTGCAGGTCAAAGAAAAATAATCTATGAATTATTGGATTACCTGAAAACCCTGATGATAAAGAAAGCTTAGTTTTCATATTTCAAGAACTGATAAGTAAAAACTGCCCAGAACTATTAAAATCTAATTGACAAAGTAAAAATAGAAAGAATATACTAATCACTTCTTGAAAGAAATCCCCAAATGAAAACTCCCAGGAATGTTATAGCCAAAATCTAAAATTTCCAACTTACAAATATAGACAGATCGATCTATATTTAAATGTGAATATAGATATATAGATAGCAAGCATCTAGAACTAAAAAATTCAAAATAATATACAAGACTTAGAATATATGGACAAAAAATGAAATCACCCTTACAGAGCATGTGTTCTAGGTTTGGCATCCCAAAGATTGAGTCACTTTGATGATTACATAATTCTCTGGATCTTTTAGGATATTTGTTTACTTTTTACAAACACCAGATATCACTGTTCTAGCCAGCTATAGACCCTGCTTCATATTTTGCTCAGCATTCCAAGAAGAATCCAGGGCCTACTTGGGCATTTTGTCACTGAGACGGTCCTGCTTTGTTCTCCTTCTCATCTGAACCATCTACCCTTGTAACCTGACCTCCAGAGAGAGTGCTCTCATTTCTTGGTTTAGTGAGTCCACTCAGGTTTGGGTCCACCCAGGGACTGATTGCCCCTTATTGTTGAATATGTGAAGGAATGCACTATCACCTAACCAGTATATCTATCCTGCTCCAAACCATGCTTCACTTTCCATCATAGAGGGCGGAGAGCTTAGCCAATATGGACATCTTACTATCTGCTTTGAGTATATATATTTTTCATGCACCATTCCCTGTGTCATTCCCTGCTACTCTGAGCACAGTGATGAAAGCAACCCTACCATTGCTCTTGGAAAGAGTAAGTTGACTGCCTGTCGCTCTCCTTGTCCTTAATCACTCAATGAACTCGCATTTATTAAGTATCTACTATATGCCAGGCACTGTGCTAAATTCTGAGGATTCAGAAAAAAGTCTCTGTCCTCAAAGATCTCACAGTCAAACAGGAGACAATTTATAAACATCTATAAACACATAAGATATATAAAGATAAATTGTAGATAATCAACAAAGAGAAGGCATTACCTTTAAGACGGGTTCTTCTAAGCTAAGGCCAGACTTTAGCTGAGATGTGAAGGAGGCCAAGGAAGCCAAGAGGTGGAGATGAGAAGGGAGAGAGTTCTAGGTGTGGAGCGTAAGTCAGTGGAAATGCTCAGTCTGAAGATGATGTGGCTGTGAAAGGAATAACAAGAATGCCAGAGTCACTGGATCTGAGTGTATGGAGGGGAGTAAAGTGTAAGAAGATTGGAATGATAGGGAGATAGAGAACTTTATTAGCTAAGCAGAGGTTTTTAAATGTGATTCTGGGAATAAGAGGTAGTCACTGAAGGCTACCTTCTGGTAGTAGTGGTTATGGTATGATATACTGATGACTTCAAATCAAAATCCTTTCTTAGGCTACCAGTCTACTTTTTGTGAGATTTCCCTTTGTTAAAATGTAAAGTTCCACCAAGATGGGTAGGGACTGGCTATTGAGCACAGAGTCTGAAATACCATAGACACATTTTAAATTATTGGTAGCTTCCTGGTAGGATATCTGTTCTTTGTCTTTATTGTTAATCCACTTCAGTCCTTTGTTTCTCAATTCGTTTCCAGATCATCACACGTAGAACATAGCCTTGAAATATTCCTACTATCCCTTACCTTCTTGCCTTTGATTGCCACTATCATGTTATAGTCTTTATCACATAATAGTCAGGCTGTTCTTTTTGCCTGTTGCTTTATTTTCCTGCTTTTTATCTTTCCCATTCTAGTCCATTCTCTATTCAGCTATCATAGTGATTTTAAAGAACAGGTCTGATTATGTCCTTCCCCTATTTAAATTCCAGTGGCTCCCTTTAACTTCTAGGGTCAATTAAAAAATTCTCTATTTGTCTTTTAAAATCCTTTATAACCTGGTCCCTTCCTGTTTTTCTAGTTTTCTTGTACTTTATTTCACTCTTAATATTGTACAAGCTAAGGCTATTGCTCCTTTTGCTTTTGTTCTCAGCTAATACTCCCATCTCCAACTTTTTGCATTGCTACTGGCTGGCACTGTCATCTGTGCTGGGAACTCTCTCCCTCATCTCTTCCTCCTAGTTTTCCTATCCTCCTTCAAGTCTCAGCTAAAGTTCCACCTTCTACAAGAAAACTTTTACAATTCTCTTTAATGGTAGTGTTGGATTAGACATCTCAAACCCATTGTGTCCAAAAGAGAGCTCATTATTTTTCTCCTTAAATCCTCTTCCCCCTTCTGCCTCTTCTATTAACTGTAAAGGGCAATACCATCTTCTCAGTTCCTCAGGCTCATAACTTTCGAGTCATCCTGGTTTCCTCACTTTCTTTCATCCCCTCAGTATCCAAGCTGTTGCCAAAGCCTTTCCTTCTTTGCAACATCTTTCCAATACTCGTCCTTTTGTCCTCTGACACTGCTACTACTCTTGTGCAGGTCTCCATCTTCACATACTTGCACTGTTGCAGTAGACTGCTGGTGGGTCGTCTACCTCATCTCTCCTTACTCCTAACTGTTCTCCACTCAGCCACAAAAATGATTTTGCCAAACTGTTGGTCTGATCATCTTACTCTTTACTCAGTAAATTCTGGTGATTTCTTATTGCCTCCAGAAAGAAATACAAAATGCCATTTGGCATTCAAAGCCCTTCCTCATCCTTCCTACCTTTCTAGTCTTCTTACAGCTTAATCCTGACCACACACTCTTCAGTCCAGTGACTGATCTCCTACAAGACACTGTTTCTCTCCTCTGGGCATTTTCTTTGTCAGTCCTCCATGTCTGAAAAGTTCTTCCTCCACAATAGCAACTAACCTCCTTGGCTCCTTTAAGTTCAAACCAAGATTCCATCTTCCACAGAAGTCTTCCCCAACACCTCTTAATTCCAGTACTTTCACTCTTTTAAGCAATTTCAATAGTGAAGGTGTGAGGTGATGGGGCCTACTCTAGTGTTGGCAGTGTCACAGGAGAAAAGGAAGCATAGTTTGAAAGATGTTGCAAAGGGGAAATAAACAGGCTTTGGCAGTAACTTGGATGTAGAGGGGATAAAAGATAGTGAGGAAACCAGAATGACTTGTAGATTATGAGCCTAAGGGATTGGGAGGATAGTGTTGTCTACAGTAATAGGGAAGGCAGAAGAGTGGCAGGGAAACTGCCTGTCACTTGCTTTGTATATATTTTGTTTGAATGCTGTATCTCCTATTAGCTTGTAAGATCCTTGCGGGCAGATACTGTCTTTTGCTTCTAGTTGTATCACCAGTCCATAGTAGTTACTTAATTAATGTTTATTGATTGATTAATTCATTGTGCTTCCTTTTGCTATTATCTCCTATTTATCACATAAGTGTGTGTATATGTATTGTTTGTACATAGATGTTTATATATTATCTCCCTTATTTGACTGTGCCTTAAGAACAGGGACTGTTTTATCTTTATTTGTATCCTCAGCCCTTAGCACAATGCCTAGCATGATGATAGGCACTTAATAAAGATTGATTTCACAATTCCCCTTCATTGCCACCTCTAATAGGAGAAAGGTAGAAACTCTTCCTTACCACTTGTTGCTTTCTGCTGCCACCTTTGGCTTGAAAAGGAAAAGCAGAGAGCTATTTAGTTTGATATCCCAGTGAGCTCCCTTCAAGAATGTCCAAACTATCTTGCCCTGAATTCTTTTATGATTGGACAATGCAAAAAACTAGGTGAATGAATGATTAGTCAGACTGTTCTATAAAATCTATAAGAGGCTAGTTTGAAACTTTGAAACTCTCTAGCTTAACAAGAATTGTTATTCATTTTAAGAGCTAACACTTTCTAAATACTTTTTAGAAGGTTATGATTAACTTAAAGAGTTTTTTTGTAATTATGTGTAAGTAGAAAGAAATGGAATTTTCTTCACCGAAGAGTGAGGATGATCCAGTCAAGGATAAACAGAGAATCAGTTTTATATAGTATATTACTTATATTCTGGAGTATACAAAAACATTTGAATCTTGTTTGGAGTTGTTAGCCTAAGTGTATGAGTTTTCCTCTTTTATGTGCTTTTCTGTTAGGTTCATATAAATGTGTAAGGAGCATATTGGTGTGATAGTGTGATTTAAGTAATATACATATAATTATGTATTTTATTATCTATCCCAATATTATTCATTTTGCCTTATTAAGCAAATTTTAATGTGTAACTGATTATTATTGTGACTAGTTTTTTAAAAAGTTACATATTATATGAATGTGTTAGCTTGTGAGCAGCTGGTTATATAGATAGAAAATACATTGGATGGGGGCTCAAGAGATAGGATGGTCTTTGGGGAAGAATATTTCCTATCAACAGCATTACCCTGAGGACTCTGAGTGCATTTGATTATAATTGTGCAGTGGTGGCATATCTCTGGAACAGATCTGCTTGTGTGAAAATAGAATCGAATGAGGCATCTAAGTCCAGAAAAGAGTTGGGTTTTAAAACTCCATTGAGAAGTGATAATAAAGATATATTTTCAGCTATATGACTGAATATTCCACGTTTAAGGCCACAATTTTTCTTATTGTTGGGGCTTTACACCGAGAATGGCAAAATAGAGGTTAGGATAGTAAGACAAAAGGAAAATTTTTTTATTTTACTGCTTTTTTGGGGGGGATAATAGAACTCCTTTAGTTATTTCTACAGTCACAATTCCACAAACAGAATGTTGATTGAAGAGAGCAGTGCAGATATTGCAGGGACTTTGGTAACTTGCTGTATAGTTATTGCTCCACCAAAAAAAAAAAAAAATTCTTGAGTGGAAATTTTGGGTAGTATATAGAGAATATGCTTCCCAGTTGTAAGTGATAATATAAGAGAATGTGATATATATATTATTGAGTTTTCTTGATAACAGAAAATATCTTTTCAGTAAAATTTCATTATGTCCAAATTCCTATAATAAAGAATTTCTGATAATTTGGATATGAATTTTGTCTGAATTACTTTTGTGCAGTATCCATCAGTAAATTAGTAAACATTTATTAAGCACCCTACTATGTACCAAGCACTGTTCTAAGTACTAGGGATGTTACAACAAGAGGCAAGAGATAGTCTCTGCCCTAAAGGAGCTTACAATCTAATGGGGAAGATAATAGGGAAATAAATATATACAAAGCAAGACATATATAAGATAAATAGAAGATAATTAATTACTAAAGAAAAGGCATTGAAAATATGAAGGTACTGGGAATGCTTCCTGTAGGTGGGATTTTAGTTTGGATTTAAAGGAGCCAGAGAAATCAGTAGTCAGAATGGAGGAAGGAGAACTTTTCAGACATGGAAGACAGCCAGAGAAAATGCTCAGAGCAAAGAAAGGGAATATTTTATTTGGAGAAATCTTACAGATCAGAGTTACCGGTTGAAGAATATGTGATGGGCGGTAAAATGTAAGAAGATTAAAAAGGTAGGAGGGAGCTATATTAGGAAGGCCTTTGTATGCCAGACAGCTTTTATATTTGTTTCTGGAGGTAAGAGGAAGCCAGAGGATTTTATTGAGTAGGACGATGACATAATCAGACCTGTGCTTTAGAAAAATCACTTTAGTGGTTGACAGATTGAAGTGGGGAGAGACTTGAGGCAGATAGACCCACCAGCAAGCAATTTCAATAGTGAAGGTGTGAGGTGATGGGGCCTACTCTAGTGTTGGCAGTGTCACAGGAGAGAAGGAAGCATAGTTTGAAAGATGTTGCAAAGGGGAAATAAACAGGCTTTGGCAGTAACTTGGATGTAGAGGGGATAAAAGATAGTGAGGAAACCAGAATGACTTGTACATTATGAGCCTAAGGGATTGGGAGGATGGTGTTGTCTACAGTAATAAGGAAGGCAGAAGGGTGGCAGGGATGGGAGTGGAGAGGATGGTAGGGTGGATTTAAGGAGAAAGATAATGAATTCTGTTTTGGACATAGTGAGTTTGAGAGTCCTTGATGAAACTGCTTTGCTAATAATGTTAATAATGAAAACTCTCTCTCTCTCTCTCTCTCTCTCTCTCTCTCTCTCTCTCTCTATATATATATATATAAGTGCTTAAGAAGTTAAATGATATCAGCTCTCTTGAGTTTAATTATAATCTCTGTGGAAATGACTTGTAGACTTCTTTGTTTTTTTTTTTTTAAATTTTATTTTATTTGCATAACATATGTGTGGGTAATTCTTCAACAACAACCCCTACATAGCTTTCCGTTGCAAATTTTTCCCCCCAACTCCCCACCCCTCCCCTAGATGGCAGGATATCCACTACATGTTAATTATGTTAAAATATTGGCAAATCGAATATATGTATACATATTTCCAAACTTATCATTGTTGTGCAAGAAAAATCTTATCTACACAAACGATATATCAGATAAAGGAAACACAATGTAAGCAAACATCAATCAAGGAGTATGAGAATATTATGTTGTGGTCCACATTTCACATCCCTCTCTCTGGGCGTATATGGCTTTCTTCAGTGAACAATTGGAGGTGGTTTGAAACATTTCATTGTTGAAGAGAGCCATGTTCTAGATTTCTTTGTATCTAACCCTGATCTCTAAAGTCGAGTTGTAGTCTTATTTCATCAACTGTCTTTTGATCATCTACAGCTGTATGTCTTGCTTATAGGAAACTCAAAACAGGTCCAAAATGAAACTCATTATCTTCATCACCTCCTGCTCCTAAAACAGCTGTCAATAGCAGGATCTAACTCAGGCCAGTCCCTTGATAGTTCAAAATTGGCCCTAAATATTTTGGAAATTGGAACAAAATGAAATATTCACCATCTTTCTAACATTTAACAAAAAGGATTACTTTCACTGTAATAGAGGCTATTTAGAGCCTAGAAGTTATTCATCTAGAATATGTCTTTGATTTGGTAGCTAAGTGTCACAGTAAATAGAAAGAAAGGCAGTACCTTCAACAGAAAAAAAAAGGAAGTTCCAATAAGGGATAGCATGGTTGGAATGCCAGCCTAATTCCATTGCTTTCCCTCCCGATAGGTTAGTTTTTGCTTAAAAGGTATTGAAATTGTCATTGAGATGTAAGTGGCCCAGAAGAAGACGACTTGGGTCAATTACACAGTTTTATTTATCATATGGGTACAAAAGAGTTACCAACCCTTTAGTCAGGTCAGGCTCTTAGACTAGCAAGATATTGTATACTGAGAAATGAGAACTGAGTTCAGCTATTTTCAATTGTGTCTAACTCTTTGTAACACCATTTGGGGTTTTCTTGGCCATTTCCTCAGATAAGAAAACTAAGGCAAACAGAGTTAAGCGATTTGCCTATGGTCATACAGCTAGTGTTTGAATTTAGAAAATTGTGTAGTCTTGTTGATTCTCTTTAATATCTTTCATGTTAGATCCCTTCTTTTAATCATGACTACTATCCTAATTTGGACCTCCATTATTGTTTATTTGAATTATTGTAGCAATCTCTGAATTTTGCTTTTGACTTTTTCTAATTTTTTCTTTCTCCAGTCCTTCACAGGCTTGTCTGACTTGCTTAGGAAGCTTGAATGATTATTACCTTTAGAATAAAATAACTATAGCAATCACTGATGTTTATATACTATATGGTGCTTTAAAGTTTGCATGTATTCATATATGTATAAATTAAATCACTTTTGTACTCACAGTAATCATGTGAGGAAATTTCTGTAGATAAAACTTTCTCAATTTTAGAGATCAGTAAATTGAAATTGAGAAGTTTTTTTTTAAAAGTATATATTTTTTTCCAATTTGTATAAATAGACTTTTTCCTTCCCTTTTTAGTACAGCCACTTCTTCACTTCTTCCAACTGGAAAAAAAAAAAAGCAAAAAACAGCAAATTCTGATATACATTTTTAGTATAACAAAACAAATTTGCATATTAAGCATGTCCAAAAAAAAGTTTCATTCTCAATTCTTGAGTCTTCCACTTCTCTGCAAAACAGTCCTGCATCATTAGTCCTTTGGAATCTTGGTTATTCATTATACTCATCAGAATCCCTAATTTTTTCAGAGTTGTTTGGCTTTGCCATGTTCTTATTGTATGAATTATTCTCCTAGTACTTTACTTGGCATCAATCCATTCCAGTCTTCTGAGATTTTTCTGAAACCATACCCTTCATTATTTCTTACAGTACAATAGTATTCCATCACACTCATATACCATAACTTATTCAGCCATTCCCAAATTAGTAGGCATTCTGTGGATTTCCATTCTTTGCCTTTTTCCAAAATAACCCGAAACTTAAACATTTTTGTATATCCTTTGTTAGGATTTATTTTGTTTAGGACTAATCTTTCCCTTTAATCTTCTCCCACTCAGATTACCCCTTCTCCCCTTTATCATCTATTTTCCTGTTAATTGAAATCAATCAATAAACATTTGTTAAGTACCTCTTAATGTGCCAGCATTCTGCCATGGACTAGGGATTCAAAAAGAGGCAAAAGTCAGTCCCCTGCCCACAAGGAGTTTATAATCTAATGGAATAGATAACATGCAAAGTTAAATATAGGATAAATAGGAAATAATTAACAGAGGGAAAGTACTGAGATTAAGAAGGAGTTGGAAAGGTTTTTAGTAAAAGATGGGATTTTCATTTGGTTTTAAAGGAAGCCAGGGAAGTTAATAGGAAAATCAAAGAAGACTGTTGTAGACATGGGGAAAAGCCAGAAAGAATGCCTAGAGTTGAAAAATGGATTGTCTTGTTTGTGGAATTGCCAAAACTATTACCAGATCGAAGTGTACATTTTGAGAGTAAGGTGTAGTGTAAGAAGATTGTAAAGATGAGAGGTGACTTGTTCATGAAGAGCTTTCAGCATTTTGCATTTACTTCTGGAGACGATAGAAGCCTGTGGTGTGTGTGTGTGGGGGAGGGAGTGGTAGGAGAGGAGGAGTGGGGAGAGGGGAAGGAGACAGAGGGATACAGAAACAGACAGACATGAATAATCCTATACTTTAGGATGTGATTTTTTTTCCCTTCTTTGACTAGTTCAGAAATGTTCAAATGTTGGATATTCTTACTGCCCCTTGTTTATATATATTTATCTGTGAATTTTAATTATTTTAGATAGTTTTCCCTAATCTACCTTTCCTTCACCCTGTGTAGAATGTTTGAGATGTTAAGTGTGTGTACACACACACACACACACACACACACACACACACACACACACACACACATTTTTATACCAAAAGGAACTCTTCTTGTGTTACAGAGCTGGTGTTGATCTGCATTGGGAAAGGGAGTTTCTCACTCATGTTCCCTATATTACTAAAATCATAGATCCCAGTTCTTCCTTATATCCCCTTCCTTATTCCCCCAGGAGGGGAGGAGATAGAGCCAAACAAACCACTATCCTTAATGACTTACTTGGTTCTCTGTTGTGTGTGTGTGTGTGTGTGTGTGTGTATGCTTTTTTGTTTGTTTGTTTTGTTTTTTAATACTTATGATGGGGAGGCAGGGTGCAAGTAATTTAATTGTTGCTTTTGGCATTTTGCTCATAATGAATCAGTCACCATGTAGTTATTAAGCACCACTGTGTGCAAAGCATTATGCGAGACTGGGAATGTAGAGAAAAAAATGAAACAGTTGTGTCTTAAGAAGTTTACATTCTATTCTGTTTGTAACTTGAATTATACTAGATTGTATTATAATCTTCCAAGGTAGCTGTAAAATCACAATAGGTTAAAACAACCAGTTGTTTAGTATTCTGTCTCTGGCAGCTGTGCGCTGCCTTTTTCTTATTATAATCTTTATGAAGTTCTCAGAAACATCTAGAGCTACTGACATACTCCAATGGATCTGTGAACTCATTCATGCATATGTTTCTTCCCAAAATCTCCAAGTAACCTAATTTGAGAGCTTTTTGGAATCTAATTGTTCTAATTTGATTTTCCCTTATCTGTCATGGTACTACTAATCAGATTGTTTTAATTTGTTAAGCATGACCTCCAAGAGCTACTATGTATGATGTTTGAATCCTTACTCAAGTATATTTTTCTAAGTGTCATTTGCCTTTTATTCTTCAAACTCTGGTCATAGCTTTTGCAATAATTTCAAGCTTTTAACTGACAAAAAATGTTAAATTTACCATACTACAATTCCTGACATGATTTGGGGGAAAGAACATTTCAAAGAAGATAAAAGCATAAAAGTGAAAATAAATTTATATTGGAGAGTATTCTGTGAATGTTGAAAAATTAATGTTTTCCCTGTGAAAATCCCAATTTAACTGGAGAAATCATGTGAAGAATCTGTATTGAACACAATTCTGAATTAGTTTTAAATTTTGAAGAAATGTATTAAGGATGTAGGGTTTTCCTTTTTAGAAACTACTTATTGATAATTATTTTACGTTTCTTATGGTAGTTTTTGATAAAGAAAAGTGGGATAATATGCTACTTGTCTTAAATAAGAATAAAAAACAGGCATAGAAAAATGGAGCTTTTATTTGCACCACTAATGGTAAAACTATAAAGTTTCTAACTTTTTTCTGCTTAACTGCTGTCAGAGTTGGTGAGTGATGGCTTTTGACAGCCAAAGAAAATTCTCAAATCATGCTTCTGAAATAAAAATATACAACCTATGCTTAGTTATCTTGATATACTTCTAATACTAAACATAATATTATAAATATTTTCCATTTAGTGAAGCTTTTGAAATGAATGATTTGTAGGTATACAGTAGCAATAAATATTTTACTCAGTATATTTTTCTTCTAATTTGGAAAGAAAAGCCAACCAATATCAAAACTCAAATAAACTAAGGAGTTGATGTCTGACAGAAACAGTAATACAAGTCTTCATAAATTTTAAAAGTAGTCTATATGTCTCTGAAATAGGAGGGGAGTAGAGTTGAATTATGTGCTCATAGGTTCTAAAATTGTCTTGGATAATTGATTGCATGAATATGAAAATAATTAAAATAAATATTTCATAGCATTCTCCATTTTGAGGACATCATGCCATTTATATGGATATTTCAACTAATGAAACTAGATATTTTAATTGTATAATATATCAAATTCACATTAGAGGATCTGTGAAATTTATCCTTGAATCATTTGTGAAAGATTTAAAGAATATAAAATGGATTTATTATTCTGAGAAAAACATCAAACTCAATTTCATGTGTGAGATAGACTTGATAAAGATCTGACTTATGTATAAAAGAATTAATGATATAGCTTGGCAGTGTACTACAGGGCCATATTACCTGCAGGCCCAACAGGGAGCTCTGATGATGAAAACCAGCAAATCTTTTTTAAAGAAAAGCTTTCTGGATGATTACAGAAATTGTCAATTATTTTTCTGAAGTCCTAAACTATTAAATACATTTTATTTTTGCAAAATGTATATGCTAAAATTTTAAATGTTCACTTTTTAAAAGTTGAGATGTAATTTCCAAAATTAAAATATTTTGTTATTGATTATTCATAAAAACCATTTCTATTACTTGTAGAAAACTTATTTTAGCAATGGATTTCAGTCTTCTCCCATACCCAGTCATTTTCAAGTTATTAAATAGGATGATTTGTAGTCATCTCCAGTCTTGGAAAGCAGGAGGATGAAAGTAGAGAAGGTTAAGCTTGTTTCTACTGAATTTGTTCATTTATTTGTTATAATTAATTGCATATATAATTATAATCATAAAATTAACTAGCGATGCATTTACAACTATTTAGATTAAAAAATTAGTTATTCTATAAGTGTCCCCAATAGCTTAAATCCTTTGTACTTTGTATTCTTTGTTCTTCTGTTCATTTCACTTGAGAATGTATATATTTGGGACAGCTAGGTGGCACAATGGATAGAGCACTCGCCCTTAAGTCAGGGAGACCTGAGTTCAAATGTGACCTCAGACACGTAATACTTCCTAGCTGTGTGACTCTGGGCAAGTCATTTAACCCCAGTTGCCTCAGGGAAAAAAGAGAGCGAGAATGTATATATTTTTTCTTTTAGGTAGTTCTAGTCATTATATATACATGTATATTGTATATTTATTTTATTTATTTATATTTATTTTATTTTATTTTAATTTAATTATATCTACCATTTTCTTGTACCTTTTTAGCATTAATAGGCCATAGATTATTTACCTCAATTCAATTTTTTTCTAATTCTTTACATTTACAAAAAATGGTCGTGTGTATATATGAACATTTTTCCTTTGTGATTGCATTCTGAAAACACATTATCCACAATGTGATTATTAAATCAAAGATGGAAATCTTGATGACTCCTTATATTCTATTAGAATATTCTCCGAAAAAATTTCATCAGCATTATATGATCATTTCTGTTTCTTTATAACCTCACCAACTTGGAGTTTTATCACTTTTAGAAAATTTTTGCCAATAAATATTGAAATATTACTCTGAATAAACTACAAACTAACTAAAATCTAAGCAATCAAAACACCTTTATTTAAATAATTTAACAGTTTTTATAAGAAAAAAATTTTGCATGATATTTAAGACTATTGACTTTGTTCCCTCCCTCTCTCTCCCTCCCTCCTTTTGTTCCCTCCTATCCTTCTCAGTCCCCTTTACTAGATCTTTATACATGTTGTGACCATTAACTGTAGATGTTCCCTAAGGATTTATCTTTGTTTCCCCCTAACCTCCACATACACACCCTTTTCTTTTCATTCTCTATGATCTCACTTAATGATCTCAACATCTATGAATTCATTTATTATCATTGTGCAAATGATTCTCAGACCCGTACATCCAGCCTTACTCTTTTTCCTGAGCTCCATTCATACATCACCAACATCTTCTGGACATTTCTAATTGGTTGTCTTTTAGACATCTCAAATTTCAACATATTTAAAGCAGAACTCATTTTTCTTCCCAAACCTTCCTCCTTTCAAACTTTTCTATTACTCTACTCTCAAGTACTCCATTATCCACTGAGGTGTCCAGGCCTAGAACTTCAGTACCATCCTTAACAGTTACTTTCCCACTCCTTTCATATATACTTCCAAACCTTGTCATTTCTGCTGTTACAAATCTCTTTTAAATGTCTCCTTCTTAATGCTTACCTAGCCACAACCTCATTCAAACCCTGATCACATCTTTATTAATTATCATAATGGCCTTCAAAAGAGTCCTTGTGTCTAAGTCTCTTCCCACTTCACAATAGTGTTCTACTCAGTTACCAAGGTCATTTTCTTAAAACTTAGCTCTACTTTTGTCAAGCTCTTACTCAGTAAACTTCAAATACAAGGTACTTCAATTAAAATTCTGAACCTATCCTACTTTTCCAGTCTTTTTAGACATATATGATCTTCCTTTGTTGGCTTATGTAGTATTTCTCACACCAGAGCCTCTGTCTTCCATCTCTGTAACTTTGTATTGGCTGTCTACTTTGGTTGAAATGCTTTCCTTTATTGCTTTCACCTTAGTTGTTTCCTGACTTTCTTCAAGAAAGCTGAAATCTCATCTTTTGGGCTCCTTCCTAGTTGCTGATGCCTTCTCCTTTGAGATTATCTTCCATCTGCTCTGTGTAATCTTGCCTATAATTCATTATATATGTGTTTTCTGCATTTGAACTAGAGTTTTTTAAGGGCAGGAACCGTTTTTGTCTTTGTATTTTTAGTGCTTAATAAATAATTGTTGATGGGTGACAATATTGTAAATAGAAACTGAAGGCTGTATGATTAGAGTGACTAGTCAACTTTGGAGAAGACACAAGAAAATGTGTCTCCCTCTTTCAGATAGAGAAATGGTCATCTTTAAATAAGGAATGTTATATATTCTTTAGTTATGATCTTTTCCTTGCCTGATTTTACAAAACAATTTTTTTTTGGGGGGGAGGGCTTTTTTTTATAAGGTAAGTCAGTTTGGTAGATGACTGGATTGAGTGCTAGGCCTGGAATCAGAAAGATCTGGGTTCAAATGTGGTCTTAGAAACTTGCTAGCTGTGTGACTCTGGGCAACTTAAACTTCTGTTTTCTTTAACTCATTGGAGAAGGAAATGGTAAATTATCCTAGTATCTTTGCCAAGAAAACCCTATGGAAATAATGACATGCTATAATCCACAAAGAGTTGGACACAGCAAGAAAGTGAAGATTTTCTCCTTAATAGACATATTGTCAAAGGATATTAATAAAGATTTCTCAAAAGAATTGCAAACTATGAATAATTGAACATTTCCTCTAAGGCACTAATAATAAGAGTAATATAAAAAAAAATAATTATGAAGCTTTAACTCTGACCCAGCAAATTGGCAAATATGATAGTATATGGAAATAATATTGAAGAAATTTAAGAATGAAAGACATACAATCTAGATGGCATTGAAATTTATGTTATTTCTGCCATTCTATAGTCATTCTTTTTTTTTTATTAAAGCTTTTTATTTGCAAAACATATGCATGGGGGGGCAGGTAGGTGGCACAGTGGATGGAGCACCAGCCCTGAAGTCAGGAAGACCTGTGTTCAAATCTTGCCTCAGACACTTAATACATCCTAGCTGTGTGACCTTGGGCAAGTCACTTAACCTCAATTGCCTCAGTAAAAAAGCAAAACAAACAACAAACAACAACAAAAAAACCCATATGCATAGGTAATTTTTCAACATTGACCCTTGCAAAGCTTTCTGTTACAAATTTTTCCCTCTTACCCCCACCCCCTCCCCTAGATGGCAGGAAATCTAATACATGTTAATTATGTTAAAATAATTGACAGATTGAATAGGTGTATATATATTTATACAGTTGTTTTGCTGTACAGAAAAAAAAAAAAAAGAAAAACCTGAGAAGGAAAACATAATGTAAGCCTGCTAGGTGCAATGTTTAAGGATAGACGAGTCTCACCTCCGTGCTTTGGTGCGCATCTGGACACTCACAGCATGTTCTCCAAGGACAGTTGAGCCAGAGGAGGATGGAATAAGGTAGTTCTTCATTCAACTCTCAGCTCCTCCCTTACAGCCAGCCGGTTTTATA
The DNA here is from genome assembly GCA_023553655.1 of Myrmecobius fasciatus. NCBI lineage: Eukaryota > Metazoa > Chordata > Mammalia > Dasyuromorphia > Myrmecobiidae > Myrmecobius > Myrmecobius fasciatus. The sequence goes on from JAJPUD010000721.1 coordinate 49,978, forward strand.
TCTTCCCTTCTCTCCTAGCCTCACCTCCTAGCTTAGTCCTTCCTCCTAGCCTTGCCCCTCCTCCTAGCCTGACCCAACCCCTTCTCCTTGCCTCTTTCCTTTCCCCATTCTCTGTGGTCACGCCCTTTATCCACTAGCCCACACATCTCATTAGCAATTAAGTTTGTATTGAAAGGAGGTATTCAGTAAGAAGTTGGGGTTTTCCATCCTGACAACAGAGCCGCCTTCTAAGATCACTTTGAATAGCCTATTATTAAGCCATTATCAGAAATCTCTGTCAAATCTTGGGGTCTCATGGTTCTCAAGGAAATATACACCACAACTTCTGATACTCAAAGACAAACTTCTCATCAGGATCCCCAAATTCCTGGACCCCAACATAAGTAATCATCAATAGAAAGTGTGAAAATGCTATGTTGTGGTCCACACTCAGGTCCCACAGGTTTCTCCCTGGGTGTAGATGACTTTCTTCATCACTGAACAACTGGAACTGGTTTGAAACATTTCATTATTGAAGAGAACCATGTGCTTCAGAATTGATCATCATATAATATGGTTGCCGTGTACAATGATCTCCTGGTTCTGCTGATTTCACTCAGCATCAGTTCATGCAAGTCTCTCCAGGCCTCTCTAAAATCATGTTGTTGGTTGTTTCTTACAGAACAATAATAATTCCATAACATTCATATACCATAACTTATTCAGCCATTCTCCAATTGATGGGCATCCACTCAGTTTCCAGTTTCTTGCCACTACAAAAAGGGCTGCCACAAACATTTTTGCACATGTGGGTCCCTTTCCCTCCATTAAGATCTCTTTGGGATATAGGCCCAACATTCTATAGTCATTCTGCAAAAAAAATAACTTGTAATTAATCTAAAGAAGTGACTATACTTATTTACTTGGGGTATTGGGAAAGGAGGAAGGTTGATGTATGTTGCAACTAATACAGTGAAAAAGCAAAGGCATCAATAAAACTTTTAAAAAGAGAATCACAAAGATCATCGAATCCTACATCTATAATTGGACAGAGTTTTAGAGGTCAGATAGTCTAACTCTCTCATTATACAACATGTAGCTAACATGTAGGCGGTTATGTGATTTGACCAAGGTCAGGCAGAGAATAAGCAGCAGAGCAAACATTTAGATTTAGGTCCTTTTATTCCAGTTCAACACCTAAAAATATTTCATTAAAATGAATTTGTGCTTGAATATGTCATTTTGAATTAATAATTATATGTTTTTATTATTTGAAACCCTAGAAAGTAATTACCAGGATATTATTTAATTTTATTTTCAGAAAGATCTGTACTTCTGTAGGATTATGCTTAAAATTTATATAGAAATTTCTTATGTTGTTGGTACAATGTATTTTCTTTCATTCAGTCAACTAGCATTAATTAAGTGCCTACTAAGTGCCAGGCACTGTGTTAAATGCTGGGGATACAAAGAAAGATAAATGACAATTCCTGTTTTCAAAGGAGCTTACAATATAATGGGGGAGACAACATGTAAACAATTATATTCACACAAGATATATACAGGCTAAATAGAGGGCAGGCACTAAGATTAAGGAGGACTTCTTGCAGATGGTGGAACTTTAGGTGACATTGTAAGGCAGCTAAGGAAGCAAAAAGGCATAGGAGAAAGAAAAGTAGGAGGAAGAAAGCTCAAAGTATGGGAAATAGCCAGTGAAAATGATTGAAGTCAGGTGATAGAGATGGAGAGGTAGGAGAAACAGTATGGATGGCACAGTACATGGAAGGTAGTAAGATATGAGAAACTTGAAAAGGTAGGAAAGAGGTCAGGCCCAACACAGGATTTTCCACTTGATCTTAGAGGTAATAGGTAGCCACTGGGAGTTGTAAGGGAGTGAAATGATCAGGACTGAACTTTAGGAATATCATTTTGACATCTAAGTAGAGGATAGATTGGAGTAGGGAGAGATGAGGCAGGGAGACCAACCAGTAGGCAGATGTGGTAGTTTAGAACTGAGGTGATGAGGGCAGTATCCCAGGAGAAATATACAGGAGATATTATGAAGATAGAAATCAGAGAACTTGACCCTTGTTTCAATATGGAGGGTGAGAGCGTGAAGGAACCTTCAAAGGTGATACCTTTGGAGTTTGGAGTCTGAGTGACTGGGAAGGTTATGAAAACTACAGAAGGGGCAGTCTGAAGGGTAAGGTAATGAATTTAGTTTTGGATGTGTTGAGTTTCAATTGTCTGTGAGACATCCCATTTGAGATGTCTATTAGGTTATTAGAGATGGGAGATGGGAAGTCAAGATTTAGGTTAGGACTGGACAAGTAGTTCTGAGAGTCCAACATATAGAAATGATAATTGAAATGGTAACAGATAAGATTACCAAGTGAAATTGTACAGAAGGAAAAGAGAAGAGGGCTGAGGATAGAGTCCTTTGGGACATCCATGGTTAGTGGGCTCAGCATGGTTGGTGATTCAGCAAAAGAGACAGAGGAGAGGTCAGACAAGTAGGAAGAGAACCAGGTGAGTAAGTGTCCTGACAACTCAAACAGAAGAGCACATCAAGTAGAAGAGGCTGACTGTCGTGCCCAAGGCTGCAGAAAAGTCAGGAAGAATAAGGATCAAGGAAAAGCCATTAGATTTTGCAATTAAGAGATCATTAGTAATGTAGTTACTTTGGAGAAAGAAGTTTTAGTTTAATGATGAAGTTGGAAGTTTAGACCATAGAGAGTTAAAGGAGATAGGAATTCATTAATGCATTTTAAGCAAGCTTCTGTGTCATAAAAATCCCTATATTTCTTTTTCACTTAAATATGATCTGTAACATTTGTTCTTTGATTCTATAGGATCATCTTTATTTATTTATTTTAAAGTGTTTTCTCATCAACAAATAACGTTTTTTGGGGTGGAGCCAAGATGGCGAACTACAGACATCATTCTCTGTGAGCTCCTCTCATCTTCCCTCAGACCCAGAACAAATTAAGCCTCTGAACTGGTTCTGGAGTGAGGGCTCCATCAAATACTTGGAGTACAACAAACTTTTATCAAAAATTTACCTCAGAAGAACTCTGGAGCAGGTCTGTTTCGTACGGGCCGGGGACCGGGCCACTTGTCGCACTCAGGCGTCAGTGGGCAGCTGGGGTGGGAGATCAGGGCTGGGATGGAATGTGCCAGATTCTAGGCACCCAGGAAGTCCCTGGGAGACGCTTGGGCCACTTTGCTCTGCTTGCTGGCAGGTGCTTTGGCAGATCTGCCTTTGGTAAAAGGTGGATTGAGAGCAGCTGAGTGCAGAACTAGTCCAACTCAGTCCCGCACTGGAAGTCAACCACGTGAACTGCCCCAGGGCAAATTAAAACGGCTGCGGGATCCCCTGCTTGAATCAGACCTCAAAATCTAAAACATGAGTAAGAAGCAGAAGAGAGCTCTCACCATAGACAGCTTTTATGGAGAGAAAGAAGGGCAGACCCCCAGATCCTGAGGTTCCTAAAGGGAAAGCAACCCCAGAGGAAGCCACAAAGGCGGACATGAGCTGGTCCCCATTTCAGAAGGCTTACCTGGAAGATTGCCTAAAGAATCTCAAAAGAGAGTTAGAAGAAAAATGGGGAAATGAATTGAGATCAGTGCAAGAAGCATATAATGCCCTGCAAAAGAGATATGATAAAGACACCAACTCACTGAAAAACAAAATTTGTGAGATGGAAAAAGTCACCAACTCACTAGAAAACAAAATTGGTGAAATGGAAAAAATCATCAATTCACTGGAAAATAATGGTGAATTGGAAAAAGACAAAAATTCACTGAAAAACAAAATTGTTGAATTGGAAAAAGACAACAATTCACTGAAAAATAAAATTGGCAAAATGGAAAAAAGAATGCAATGAACCAAAAAATTCAATTGGCCAGTTACAAAAGGAGCTAAAAAAGGTAACTGAAGGAAATAATACTTTAAAAATTAAAATTGAACAAATAGAAGAGAATGACTCAATAAGACTTCAAGAATCAGTCAAACAAAAACCAAAAAATGAAAAAATAGAAGAAAATATGAAATATCTCTTAGGAAAAACAACTGACTTGGAAAACAGATCTAGGAGAGACAATCTAAGGATTATTGGACTCCCTGAAAGCCATGATGAAAAAAAAGAACCTAGATGCTATCTTCCAGGAAATCATGAAAGAAAATTGCCCTGATGTTTTAGAATCAGAAGGCAAAATCGCCATTGAAAGAATTCACTGATCACCTCCTGAAAGAGATCCCAAAATTAAAACCCCAAGGAATATTGTGGCCAAATTTCAGGACTATCGCACCAATGAAAAGATATTGCAAGCAGGTAGAAAGAAACAATTTAAATACTGAGGAACTGTAATTAGAATCACACAAGATCTGTCAGCTTCCACATTAAAGAATTGAAGGGCCTGGCATCAGATATTCCAGAAAGGCAAAAGAACTTGTATTATAGCCAAGAATACGTTATCCAGCTAGAATGAGCATTATCTTCCAGGGAAGAAGATGGTCATTCAATGATACAGGAGAATTTCACCTATTTCTAATGAAAAGACCAGATCTGAACAAAAAATTTGACCTTCAAACACAGAACTCAAGAGAAGCATAAAAAGGTAAAAAGGAAAGAACTCTTGAGAACTATATTTCTACTATGGATATCCTTAAAGAATGGGGGTATAATTTGATTTTACTTTGATAATAATGAAAAAGAAATTAGAGGTGGAAGGACTATCATACTGGAAAAAAAGGGGAAAGAAGGTAAAATAAAGTAAAAAAAAAAAAAGGAGGTAAAATAAGGTAAAATCCAATGAAGAGATGTAGAAGACCTAATATAATTGAGGGAAAAAAGGGAGGGCATTGAGCATTGGGTAAATCTTAATCTCATTAGATTGGGCTCTAAAAGAGGATATCAGACAGATTTGGCTTCAAAGAAAAATTTGTCCCTCCTCATAGGGGAAAGTAGGAGGGAAAATAGAAAAATTAGGGGAAAGGTGTAAAAAAGAGGGAGAGGTTCTAAAGGGGGGAAAACTGTAAGAGGGAGGTGGTCATCAGAAACAAAATACTGGGGAGGGGGGAAGGGAGAAAGGGGAAAGGGAAGAGAAAATCATAACTTTGGGTAAATAAGATGGCAGGAAATACAGATATAGTTATTTTAACTGTGAATGTGAATGGGATGAACTCTCCCATAAAACGGAAGCAGATAGCAGACTGGATTAAAAGCCAGAATCCTACAATATGTTGTTTACAAGAAATACATCTAAAACATAGAGATACATACAGAGTGAAGGTAAAGGGACGGAGCAGAATCTTTTATGCTTCAGGTGAACAAAAAAAAAAGCAGGGGTAGCAATCCTTATCTCAGACCAAATAAAAGCAAAAATAGATCTAATTAAAAGAGATAAGGAAGGAAACTACATTTTACTAAAGGGTACCATAGACAATGAAGCAATATCAATATTAAACATATATGCACCAAGTGGTATAGCATCCAAATTTTTAGAGGAGAAACTAATAGAGATACAAGGAGAAATAGACAGCAAAAGTATACTAGTGGGGGATCTCAACATTGCTCTCTCAGAATTAGATAAATCAAACCACAGAATAAATAAGAAAGAAGTTAGGGAGGTAAACAAAATGTTAGAAAAGTTAGGTATGATAGATCTCTGGAGGAAATTGGTGATAGAAGGGGTTCATGGAACTTATACGAAAATTGATCATGTGTTAGCGCATAAAAACCTCAAAATCAAATGCAGAAAAGCAGAAATAGTAAATGCATCCTTTTCAAATCATGATGCAGTAAAACTCACATGTAATTTAAGGCCAGGAGAAAATAGACCAAAAGTTAATTGGAAATTAAATAATCTAAGTTTGAAGAATGAATGGGTGAAAGAGCAAATCATAGACACAATCAATAATTTCATCCAAGAGAATGACAATAATGAGACAACATACCAAAATTTGTGGGATACGGCCAAAGCGGTTATAAGGGGTAACTTTATATCTCTAGATGCTTACTTGCATAAAATAGAGAAAGACAAGATCAATGAATTGGGCTTACAATTAAAAAAGCTAGAGAGTAAATTAAAAACCCTCAATTAAATACCAAATTGGAAATTCTGAAAATAAAAGATGAGATTAATAAAATTGAAAATAAGAAAACTATTGAATTAATAAATAAGACTAAGAGTTGGTTTTATGAAAAAACCAACAAAATAGATAAGCCTTTAGTTAATTATTAATAAATATCTTTAAATATTGACTTTTTAATTTGAGAGTATTTTAAAATGGAATAGAACTTATTAAACTATTCTTCATTATAGTTGCAAGTCAGAAAGAATAATTGTGAAATATACATATGTGCATAATTTAAATCAGAAATCATCATCTAGCTACTTAAGTTTTATTCCATTTTTAAACATTTGTCTTTGATCTTTTGTTATGTTTGAAATTATAACACTTTATTCACATTGTTACTCTTTTCAGGTATTATTGTGGACTTTGTGCTGCTGAATCTCTAAAATATTTAATCTTTTTTTTTAAGTTTCTGTAAAGCCTTCTGCACTTTTATATATAAAATATGCATTTTTCTGATTTCTCAAATAATACCCTTATCCTGGTGCCTTTAGAAGATCCAGGTATCTGACTATATGATTTTGGCAAATAACTGACATGAGATAACTATTACTCCCTAGAGTACAGAAAGAAACAAGATTATATTCTGTTGATACAATGGTTTCACTAGCTTTGTTTCACAAATAAAGTGGCCCATTCAAAGCAACAAGCATGTGATGAGTCCTTAAGGTCCTTGCAGTCTTGTTGGGGAATTAACAATTTGCACATGAAACAATTAGATTACTACATAAGACAACATAATAATAATTTCCCATTACTTAGGCTTTAGGATATAAGAACAATAATATTGGTAGCATATAAGTGAATACTGAAATACAAACTCTTGGTGTCTCTGAAGTTTATTATGAGTTTTTTGCTTGGAAGATGAAATTAATTTTCTCAGAGGAATACAGTTTCAAAAGGTTATAAGATTCCCAAAGTTAGCCTATTATATCCTTTTTAACAGCTCATAATCTTTAATATTCTTTATCTATAATAACATTATAGAATATTTTTCATAAAACTATAAAATCTATTATAACAACTTTTGATTAAAAACTAGATAGCGTAGTGTAAAGGGAAAGATACTAGGCAGGGAGTCTTCAGAGAACTGGATTTGCGGTCTGATTCCTATCCTTATGAGTTAAGATAAAAGGAGGATATACTAAAAAGATAAGAGTATATACTAAATAGTAAATACTAACACTAAGTATTAGTATTAGTGTTAATGTTAGTATGGGCAGGACACTTACCCTGTCTTGTTATTTCACTGACTCTAAAATGAGAATAATACTTGTACTGCATTCTCAAAGTATTGTGTGCTGCATACTCAAATTGTTATGTACTGCATATTCTTTATATATATATATATATATATATATATATATATATATA
>JAJPUD010000721.1:63553-79982 GCA_023553655.1 Myrmecobius fasciatus
TTTCTGCTTTAGATTTCTTCCCCTTGGGGGTGCAAATTATTTGGATGAATTATTCAGGTAAAAGTAGTCACTTCCTTCTTCAATCCAGAGACCTGGGAAGAGGAAATTATTTCTGAGTGAGGCTTGGATAATTTTGCCAGATAAGTTTGTACTAGCACAACAACACTTTCAATTGCTGTAGCAGCTTCATGGCCACAGCAGTTGCTGGTCTCAGCCTTTCTTTTGAGAAAAGCAGATTAGCATGCACATGTAGCTCCAGGATAAAGAATGAACTCTGAATCCCCATTCCTAACTTGCTTTTATGCATATTGTCTTTGTCCCAGAAATCTCCCCTAAAAAGTCACAGAAATCTAATTTTAAAACATTACTAGTTAGATGACGTGTGGAAAGATCTCTTTAAGGTAATACCAACCACATACAAACACAGACATCCAAAACAAAGACTTTCTTTCTTGATACTTGCCCATTCTCTGTTTTTAACTTCACCACCAAACATCTTGAAGTTATACTTGTTATCCTCACTGACTCTTTCTCCACATACTCTTTAACCCCTTGCAAATCTCATTTTCATCCTCTCAGTTCTTCAGAAACAAGTTTTATATGATACATTGATTTATTTGTTTTTACCTGTAAATTATTTGTGTCTCCCACTGCTCTTCACAGTTTGCTACCTAAAGTGCTTGACATATATATGTGTATATATATATGTATAATTATAATTTTTTTATTAAATCTTTTTATTTGCAAAACATGCATGGGTAATTTTTTATCATTGACCCTTGCAAAGCTTTCTGTTACAAATTTTTCCCTCCTTCCTCCCACCTCTTCCCCTAGATGGCAGGAAGTCTAATACATGTTTTTATATTAAAATACTTTTCAAATTGAATATGTGTATACATATTTATACAGTTATCTTGCTGTACAAGAAAAATTGGATCTACGAGAAAAAAAATTCGAGAAGGAAAACATAATGCAAGCAAACATCAATAGAGAGCGTGAAAATGCTATGTTGTGTTGACATACATTTTAATATAAAAGTGGAATTTTCTTTTATATTTATTTTTTTTTATTAAGGCTTTTTGTTTTCAAAACACATTCATGGATAATTCTCAACATTCACCCCTGAACAACCCTGTGTTCCAAATTTCTTCCCTTCTTTCTCCGCCACCCCTCCCAGATGACAAGCAATTCAATATATGTTAAAAATGGAATTTTCAAAGTATAGAATATAATTATCATGATAAATAGTATGACTAATGCAAAACCAGGTAGGATATGCAGATTGTATTTATCTGATTCATTCACACCTTAAATAGTATTTTTATTGTACAGTTTTGGTCTGTTCTATAATTACTTAAGCTTTATTTATGTCATTTTATAGTTTGTGTGGTGCTTACACATTCATTATCTCATTTGAAATTTAGAACAATCTTATGTTCAATTTCTACTTAATGTTCCTGCTTAGGTGACCATCTTTTTTTTTTCTCCTGAGGTAGTTGGGGTTAAGTGATTATCCCAGGATCACACAGCTAGGAAGTGTTAAGTGAGGTGACCATCTTTTGATAACCTTTTTGTAACTAGACATTCTAGTTTTGTTCAATTCAGTTCAATACAATAAACATTTATTAAGTGCTTACTATGTGCTAGGTGCTGTGCTAAGTCTTGGGGAAACTAAAAGAGGCAAAAGCTACTCCTTGGCACTGTGAAGCTCATAGTCAAATGGGGAAGACAATATGCAAACAAATATATTTAAAGCAAACTATGTATAGGATTTAACAGGAAGAAGGCACTGGAATTAAGAAGGGTTGGGGAAGGCTTCCTGTAGTAGTAGTTGAAATTTTAGTTGGGACTTGAAGAAAGCCAGGGAGGTCAGTAATCAGGGCAGAGGAGAGAGAGCATTCCAAGCATGTCCAGAACTGATAGGTGGAGTGCCTTGTTTGGGGGACCACCAGGAAGCCAGCGTGCCTGGATTGAAGAGTACCTGTTCATGAATAAGGTGTATAAAGACTTGGAAAAGTAGGAGGGGGCTAGGTTAAGAAGGGCTTGGAATGCCAGAGTATTTTGTATTTGTTTTTGGAGACATTAGGAAACCATGGGACTTTATTGAATGGGGAGGGGAGGAGATAGGGAATGTTGACATGATCTGATCTGCATTTTAGGAAAATCACCTTAGTGGCTGAATGGAAGATGGATTAGAGGAGGAGGGACTTGAGGCTGGCAAACCCACCAACGTGTTATTGCAATGATCTAGGCTTGAGGTGGATAGTCTATACTACAGTGGTAGTTATGTCAAGAGCAGAGAAGAGGTTGTATTCAGGAGATATTGCAAAAGTGAAATGAACAGGCTTTTGAAACTACTTGGATTTGGAGGGTGAGAGATAGTGAGTATGAATGACTCCTATATGGCAAGCCTGAGGGACTAAGAGGATGGTGTTGCCTTTTATAGTAATGGGGAATGTAGGAGATGGGGTGGGAAAGAAAAGGGGAGGGTTTATGGGAAAAATAGTGAGTTCTAACTTGGATATAATGAGTTTAAGATGTCTATTGAAAATCCAGATGAAAGACTCATGCTCCAGTTGCACCTGTGGTCTGAGGTTTATCTTTACTGAGTTTGCCCTCATGTTACCTTGTGGCAGAAGCCAGGTTTTGTGACTTGATTAATGAAATAGTTTTATATAAAGCCTTCATTACACCTGAAAATTCAGCTATATTTTAAAGTATATCAGAGAAGTGGGGGTAAATATAATATATGAGGCTTTGTATGCATGTAGAATTGTCAAACTTGTCAGAACCCATATCTTTTGAAGGCCAGAATTTCAGAGCATCTGGTGAGCTGAATAAACACAAGCTTAATAAACACAATGATAATAACACAACAAAGATAATAATAACATAACAAACAAGCTTAATAAACACAAGCCAGCTTTGTTCTATAGTTATTTTTAATGGAAACTATCAAGCATATAGAGTTATGTCGGGAAATTTCTAGTTCATTACAATAACTAAAATCTATCAAAAATGAATTATAATGAAAATAAAATTCTTAACAGTGATCCCAAAGATCTGAAACACATAAAAGAGGATGAAGTAGATCATCGAATAATTCTGGGCTAAGGCCTTGCTGAATCAAGCCTGTGGCGGCCAACTGAGTCAGAATGGTCAAATAGCATTCCTTTGCCTGTTTGGAAAAATGAGAGAGTATGATGTGAGAGAAGAAGGCTGAAGACTTGTATCTTTAAGCCCCATACAGAATCATGTATCAGTCAGGTCATTTATACCTAGTCATGTTTTTTTGTTTTTTTTTTTTTGTTCTTCAGCTTTCTATATTAGGGCTAAAATCAATTATACTAGGTATTCCAAAAATTTTAGTATGGTTTTAAGCGATTAAAGCTTAAAGCACACAGAGCCTTTTTGAACACACTGAATTTTACATTCCAAGCTTTGCCAAGTCAGTGAAAATGCCCCTGAGAGTCAGTTTTGAATCCAAGGAGTCCTGTCCTCCTAATAAAGAAAAAACTGCTACTTACTCTATGATTCATTGGGCCCCACTTTCCTGACTACAATATTTATTACCCTCTCCCTTTGCCCCATAAATAGAAACCATAACTGTGTTATAAACTAATGAATTATAAAATTGACATGGATGGCTTAGCAGGCTAGTGCCTAACCAAAGAATTTAAGTTTGATGGCTTCAAGAACAGTATGATTTTTTTCAACTTCTAACGTTTGTAATTAAAAAAAAATTTTTCTAATATCTTGTAACTTTTATTATACTTAAGTAAAAAACTGTGTGTAATTTATTAAATGGACTTTATGAGCTCTGTAAACAAGCTATCCAATGAATGGATAATGTTAGAAAATTTTGAGGAAAAATGAAACAATTAATCAAAAGAAGACTTTAATTATTATAACAAATAAAAATTTTTTAGGACTTGGTGTGAATTATAATAGCAAATAAAATAATTTTTTAAGGACTTTTGGCCCAGCTTTTAAAACTTTTTTTTGTGTCCCCAAATGGAGTCTCATAACTGAATGTAGGGATTGTGAAATTGTGATTTATTATCAGTAAATGTTTGGTTTGTATTCTTGTTTTATATACTTATACACCCGGATTCCTGGAAAAGTTTCTCAGGTAAAAAGGGGTTGCAAGTGGAAAATGTTTAAGAAGCCTGCTTTACAGTTTTGCATTTGTTCTCTTGTGTGTGTGTGTGTGGGGGGTGTTGAAAAAGTCATTATTATGTGATGAAGAAAGCCTGGTAATAATTTTCCATAGTCTTATACATCTTAGAGATGTGATTTTAAAAAGGCTAATGAAATAGTTTTAGTAAAGCATTATAATGAGGCTTTGTTTCTTTTCCAATAGATGTGGATATTATTATTTATCTTGAGACTCATCTAAAAATTCCTTGAAATTTGTGTTATAATCAGTTAACACACTAAGAACATAAAGCCAGTTCTTAATGAGAAGGAAAAAATAGGAAAATGCTTTCCATTTTTAGTTTTTTCTCAGCTCCCTACATTTTGTGGCACCAAACCATGAATTCTAATATGTCAGCCTTATGCATGTATGTTCATATATTTTTTTTTCCTGAGTCTATGGTCATGATTTAGTAAGTTATTTCTCATCTCAGTGTTTTGTACCATTCTGTCAGCTTGTTATCTTCTCATCTCTCATAATGTCATCTGTTTTTGCGTTGCAAATTACTTGTGGATGGTGTGACTTTATCTTTTAGTTTGAGGTACATTCTAAACTCTTTGATGATGACTATGACTTAAGTGCCTCAGTCCTTTAATTCTGACTCTGGTGTAGCCTAATAAAATACAGATTCTTATAACTTTTGATAGCAACTGCTCTTAACTTTTCTTGTGTTATCTAAATGGAATATTTGTGGTTATATTGGTACTCCTTATGAGTATTTTCAAGTGTCTAAACATGTAAATTTAGTGAAGTGTTATGGAAATTATATAGAAAATAATCATGAAAAAATAGTTTAAAATGTTGAAAAACTAGCAAAGGAACTTCATTTACATTAATACCATCAAAAAAAATTAATGATTTTTAAATATTCCATCATGTATAACACAAGAAACGTGACTTTAAACATATTTTTATGACACAGAATTTAACTTTTCCAACTACAGAATTTTTATACTAGTTTTAATCACTGATGAGTTTCGGGTTTTTAACAATAGAGCTTCTGTAGATATTCCTTGTTCACTCTCATATAGAATTCACCAACACTTTGAAAACCACGTGGTTTTCTTTTTTTACCAAGAAAATGATGAAGTTGAAAATAATCACAATAATTTCTTAAAATGGTGACAGATCTCAAGGCCCTTCCCCTCTAGGCTGTAAAGTCATACCTTTTTAGGGGTTTAAACCATGGACAGATATTTGCTATCTGGGTTACTGCCTCTTTTGATCTTAAGACAGCACTTTTGTTGGTCTCTGTAAATCACAAGTTGCCTTTTCATATTTCTGAGTTCTTTGCAAAATAAAGGGCCAGCTGTCTTTATTCTGAAGGAAAAAAATAAGTAAAATTTGGACACCTTTTTTTTGTACCCTTACAAAGTAGAACTTTTCCTCTGTCAATGACTTGAGATAACAAGTGAGGCATCTGGAACACTCTGAAATCTTTAATTCATTTATCTGTTCATCAGACATCAAGTGCCTACTCTGTGTATTGCACTAGTAGGTCAGTGTGGGGGAAGGAGTGATTACAGAAATAAACTGGGAGAAGCTTGTGTTGCACATGAACCAAGCTGGGTAGAGCACAGGAATAAAAATAGGAAATGATTTTCTCTTTGCGCTCTGCTTAGCTTTCCTCACCCTTTAGCACAGAGCCCTGAATCTTAATCTGTAAACCTTATGCATGGATGTAAGCATTAAAAAAGAGAATATAGGAAGACAAATTTTTTTTATTATGTGTCAAGTTCTGTGTTAGGTGCTAACCATCTGTTTCCCAGTTTGACTCATTCCCTTCTTTATTACATTGTCCTCTATTCTACCCCTTCATGTCATTATAGCCTCTTCCCTTTCTATTGGTGGCCTAATTTAAATTGGATTTAAGATTATGGAACATGATTTAGGCACCAGAATCCACCCCAAAAGTAATTTGTTAAACTTCATTTTACAGATGAAGAAATTTAGGCCAAGGGAGGTAAATTATTAATTCAAGGTCATATAGAGATTGTAAGGCTTGGAATCAGAAATTGAACCTGGATTCTTGGTCTTAAAATCCACTTTTTTCCCCCCACAATATCACACTTTCTCTGGGTGACTATCTATCCTCAACATAGTCATGTATTCTGAGGTGTTTTGGAGGATTGGGGGTAGGGGAGTGGGTGAGTATTGTCAGCAAATTTGATTTAATTGGTAATTGTAAAGCTTCCTCATCTATTGAAATGACTTCAGGATGGTGCGGCATGCAGTTTCAGAATAACACAAGATTGTGCAACCATTGGCACCCGAGTTTTAGTCTAAGATAGTTGCTTTTGGAAGGAATTTGGTCTCCAGCAATGATGTCCAAGACTTGGGCTCTTCAATAACATCAGTGGTAAAAATAATAATGGGGACCAACTCTATGATTTCATTGATACTTGGAACTCATGGTTGTGAAAACTTCCTCTATCAATGCAAATTGGCATCTTTTCTGCAACTTTAGCCCGTCAAGTAGTGTAAAATATGAGAGTTTTAAACAACAGACAGTTTAACACAGTAAATAAGTATCAAAGGCAGACTTGGGCTCTACATCCCCTATACTATATTGCTTCTCAAGAATAATAAATAACAAGTATAATAGCTCAGAAGTGAGGCTGAAAAGCCCACAGGAAGACCTCCCAGTTCAAGTTGTGTGAAATAGGAACAGCAGAAATGGGGTACTTCACGTTCATCTTCCCTCTGTAATATCCACGGAGAAAAAAGGATGTGGCTAAGTAGTCATTATAAGACTTTTAAAAGAGTAGAGAGAACAAAGATTGTGGCTGACAGTGATGTGAAGATTTTCTTGCCTCCAAATCAATGGTGAAACAAAATTGTAGTTAATAACCTAATAATATTAGGTAAATAATACTAAGTAGATAACCTAATAATATTAGGCAACAAGGCATAAGTTTAGGGCCATCCTTAGTCAGGAATGCCTGGGCTTAAATTTCACCTGTGACCCAGATTAGCTATGTTATCCTGGGCAAGCCTTTCACCCTCTCTGTGCCCTGGACAGTCCCCAAGGACTATGTAAATTACAGAACAGTTGCTGTCTTGCTTTAATAAATGGAGTTTCCTTATCAGGAATATATAGATCAAATGATAGTTCTGAATTTCCCTTCTCCAAAGCTGTAACAAATCAGATTGGGTAACATTTTCAGCTTCTTAGTACTTTTTAAATGTCAGATCTGTGAAGGGATGTTGTGCAAGGGTTTATTTCTTCATTTTATAGGTGGAGCAACAAGGCTTAAGTGACTTGCCCAGAGCTGATACTTGAATTTAGGCTTTTGACTCTGAAGTTCAGTGCTTTTTGCTGTTATATCATCTCTGCCTCTAAAACCCAGAATGTTGCTAGTTATTGTACCTTCAATTTACTGCCAACCTAATATGAAAAGAACCTCAGAACCTAAGGACTTCTCCCATCATAGGACTTTCAGTTTCCTTACAGCTGGACTTTTCTAGTTCAGTCAGTCACACATAACAGTCTACTTTGGCTAACAATATTTAGTCTTCCCATCAGTCTCTAAAAACCCTTACCACTTCCTTCATTTAAGTTCTTTCCACAGGTTTTTTTTTTTTTTTTGCTTGCTTCACATTGTCTCATGAAGGGATCTTGAAAAAGGTGAGCTTAGCTCTTAACATTTTCTTCTTAATTTTGAAATGGATAATCTTCAAAGTCACCTTTCCCGTCTTTTGTGTATATTCAAACCTGTGTGGAAAAGTAATAGGTTTTTTTTTGTTTGTTTGTTTTTGTCTTTTTGGGTTTTTTGGCCACGGATCATTAAGGTCACATCGTCAGCAGGTTGTTAAATTCCCAGTTCTCATCTCTCAATGCTGGGAAGTTTGCTAAGAGTTATTTGAACTAATTATTCTCAGTTTTACAGCTACCATTAACTACAAGAACTAACCTTTAAATAGTTCTTCCATCTACCTAAATTTGTAGGATGCCTCCTTTTGGAGACAATTCTATTCTTTCTACTCTGCCTGATTTTGATTAGCTGTGGTGCTAATCAGGGACTTGGTGCTAATAACATTTTCTTCCATCTTGTTTCCCTTCTTTTGAAATCTGAGTCAAAAGAGATAGCATTGAAAAACCAACAAAGTTTATTTCTCCAGAGGAAAAAGGATACCTAATCTAAATGTCTCTAAAACTGGAAACTCAGAATCTTTATAAAACCTATAGAATGGCCACTAAGACGATAACTTCTGAAATCAGTATTAGTTGATTAGTACAATATTTTTCTTGCAAGCATGTCACATCCATATTAATAATAGTTTTTGAGTGTTTCCTAATTTGACCTTGACTTTGACGTGTCCCTTCCTGACATTACCTATTCTGTTTTCCTGCTCCATAGCTAATTTAGATCATATGATCATATATTTATATTTGGAAAGGATCCCCCTTTCCCAGGGAGTAATCATAACTCAGTTGGGAAGCACTTTCAAGTTCCTAAAATTTTCTTCATAGCAGTCATATGGGGCTGTAGAACTGAAGCTGAGAGACTCTGCATCAGAGATGGGAAACGTGACTTGTGGGCCACATGCATCCCACAACACTGTCCTGTGTGAGTGAACTGAATTAAAATGTACTCCTACTTGATTTTAGTGTGCTGATACATTAATAAATAAGAAATATACAGAATACATTTGGTTTTTTTTAAGTCAAAATGGAGCCTGTAAGAATCCTTATATTTTTTTTTTTAGTGTTCCCCATTTCTATTTGAATTTGACACTTCTACTTTAAGTGACTTCCCTGAAATTAAATAAAGAGTAAAAAACAGAGCCAAATATTGAATTTGGGTTCTCTGATGCTAAATCCAGAGCTCTTTTTATAATCTTCCCATTATATATTAAAAAAAGCTTAATGTAATAGTTAAATGGATGCCAGAGGACTATTTGAATTATTATTAGGAAAGTTTGAGACTCCTTATATTTAAATCTCCTTTCATTTACATGCTTTTGTGAATTTCAAAGGCTTCCTATTATCTTCAAATTGTTGTGGCCATGTAAATCACTAAAAGTGATAAACCTTTATAGCAGTTGCAAAGTTGAACTGGTTCAGCAGATTTGAACTGAAGTCTAATGACTGAAAACTGATTTAGTTCAGAAATATTCACATCTTTACTAATGGCTCCTAGAATATAAGAAATAGCTACCATAATACATCAAGCTGGTAGTGTGTTAATATAATTTTTTGGTGTCCAACTGTCAACAAGAAACTTTACACAAGAAGAAAAATTACCCCCTTTAACAACCTTAAAAAAATGTGGCTGTTTTCTACTATGGATTCAGTTAACCATTCCCCAGTTTTTACATTTCATTTCTGATCTCCTTCTATTCACAAAAGGTTAGTATCAGTATTAATATCTCTTCCCCAGACCTCTGCCTTAGTTAAAAAGAAGGAAAACATAGCAGGAATTAACAATTTTTTTTTTCTCTGATGTAGAAATAAGGATGAATAGTTCATTAAAGCCTCTATTTAAAATTATCTGTTTTGTCCTTCATTTTGGGTTTAAAAGACAAAACCTAAAGAAATTTTTATACACACACACATACATACATATGTTTAACCCTGTTTAACCTGTTCCCTGTTTAACCCATTCCTGATGTGAGTAGGTTTTCAGAACTACCAGCCCTCCTCCCCCTCTAATGCATCTGTCTCTATTCTTCCTCTGTACTTCATTTGTATAACATAATTTCTATTTTTACCTAGATAGTTTAATAATCATAAATCATAATCAACTCTGCCCAGTCTTTCTTTTGAGTTACCTGAATACTGATGTTCTTGTTTTATTTTTCAAAGAATCTTGTATAATCTTGGCTTATGAAAAAGAGATGTATTAATGGAGGAGAGTTTTCAAAGTAACTTTTTGTTCTACTGAATAAAATGTTGTGAGATAATCAACAAACAAGTGGATTGTTGTATTCTCTATGTTTTTCTATCAGTTGTATATGATGATAAAGATGTTCAAGTATGGAATATTACATATGTTTTAATATTCTCATCATGGAAGCTCATAATATGTGTACATGTAATTATCGTGAAAATTTTATATAAATGCGAAAGCAGGCATATGGATTAGTAATTATTGACATTTGCACTATCATTTATCTGTAATATTAATATCCAAGTTATTTTTTAAAATGTGCCTAAATTTTCTTAGATACTTCAATAGAATCATCAATGTTTTCGTATTGAGTTACCACCATCACTGACTCATACTTGCTTACTTCTAGCTATTTTTTCCATATTTAGATAGGAAAAAAGCAAAAAAAAAATTTAATATCATTATGTTGCTTTTTTACATATTGGCTAACTGTGATTAATTAACATGTGATATTTCACATGGCTAGTATTCAGAATAAGGAAAAACTTTTAAGTCAATAAAATGGCAAAATGATTTTTCTTTTGTTCAACTCAGTATTTATAATATTTAGGTCTTGTTATTGCAGATATCACTTAAGCAAATCCCTTGTGATATGAAAGATAGATCAACTTGTAGCTTTATTAGAAACTCAATAGGAAAGAGAATAAAGATAGACAGGTTCTCCAAAAGGAAGCACAGGCTGTTCCACTATAAGCCTTATTTTATTTTATTTATTTTATTTGCAAAACATATGTATGGGTAATTCTTCAACATTAACCCTTACATAGCTTTCTGTTACAAATTTTTCCCCCCTACTCCCCACCCCTCCCCTAGATGGCAGGATATCCACTACATGTTAATTATGTTAAAATACTTGACAAATCGAATATATGTATACATATTTCCACACTTATTGTTGTGCAAGAAAAATCGTATCTATAAGAAAGAAAAATCAGAGGAAGGAAACACTATGTAAGCAAACATCAATCGAGAGTATGAGAATGTTATGTTGTGGTCCACATTTCACATCCCTCTCTCTGGGTGTATATGGCTTTCTTCAGTGAACAATTGGAGGTGGTTTGAAACATTTCATTGTTGAAGAGAGCCATGTCCATCAGAATTGATTGCCTTCTAGTATTGTTGTTGCCGTATATAATGATCTCCTGTTCTGCTCACTTCACTCAGCATCAGTTCATGCAAGGCTCTCCAGGCCTCTCTGAAATTGTCCTGCTGGTCGTTTCTTACAGAACAATAATATTCCATAATATTCATGTACCATAATTTGTTCAGTCATTGATGGGCATCCATTCAGCTTCCACTTCCTAGCCACTACAAAAAGGGCTGCTACAAACATTCTTGCACATGTGGGGCCCTTTCCTTCCTTTATGATTTCTTTAGGATATAAGCCCAATAGAAATGCTGCTGGGTGAAAGGATATGCACAGTTTGACAACTTTTGGGGCATAGTTCCAAATTGCTCTCCAGAATGGCTGGATCCGTTCACAGTTCCACCAACAAAGTATTAGTGTCCCAGCCTTTCCACATCCCCTCTAACATTTGTCATTATCTTTTCCTGTCATTTTAGCCAATCTGACAGGTGTGTAGTGGTACCTCAGAGTTGTCTTAATTTGCATTTCTCTGATCAATAGTGATTTGGAGCACCTTTTCATATGACTACAAATAGTTTTAATTTCATCCTCTGAAAATTGTCTGTTCATATCCTTTGACCATTTATCAATTGTAGAATGTATAAGCCTTATTTTAAAAACATGAATCTCCTCCAAGATGATTAAATAATTGAAGTAAAATATGATTTTTATGTGATTTTTTTCTACAAGAAATACTAGGTAAATGCAAAAAAAATGTATTCTGATGAAATGAACCACATAAAAATATACAAAATGCACACATATATACCTCAAACATCTACAAGCTGCTAACGTTCATTACCTGAACACTCTCTAAAGCATGCATTTAGGTATAAAATCAAAACATTCATTTGATATCCCAAATATGCCAACTGTCCTGATTTAAAAATGCTAAACAGTGCATGCAAATAAATACAACTTTTGAATATCAAGAAGCTTGAAAAAATGAAGTATTCTGAAAGAAATAAGAGAAAATGTGCTCCTGAGCAACAGGCAAAAAAGAATTCATTTTATGGATCATCAGAGACAATGCCATGAAAATAAAAAATATTTCCTTTGGCTGAAAATGTCTTGCCCCTAAACACATTTTTCCTAAAAGTCCTGTTGTTTTTATTGTGTGATTCTGATATCATGAGTTTTGGAGAGCCCATAATGAATGCCATATTGTGGCAGACCTTACTGTAGAGATTTGACAACAAAATATAGTGAATTTAGCAAAAGAGTAAGTCAACAATATATAATTTGAGCACCAAAGTCCAATTTGTTCTGCTATCTGAAAGCAACACACATAAACATCAGTCATCTAAATGATGTGGCTATGTAGAGCCACATCATTATCAGTATTTAATTTTCAGAAATGTAATATTCAAGTTTTTGAGAAATTATACTTATATATGAATAAATAAAAGTTTCATCAATGCTTTTTGTTTTTCTATCATGTTATTTAGGGATACAAGTCCCTGCCTAGTCCCAAAACTGTAAGTGAAGGTTCCCTTGTCATAAAGTAAAACAATTGGGCAAAAACAATTAATCCAAGAACTATTTTTGATAATGTATACAACATTTTGCACTCTTTTCTCTTGGTTGGGCAGTCTGCTAAGAAGAAATGTGTTATTATCTGTTCTCTACTAGCAATAACATTTTCAAAAATCCAAAATTTTACCAATTTCATTCCTATCTTCAATGTAAATATTTAGAACTTCAACATCATCATTCAGTGCTTACTGAGAAATGCCAGATTTTTCATTTTTTATTTGCAACATGTTTGATTTTGTCCTTTGTTTTATCATTGCATCCCCAGTGCCTGGTATAGCTCCTTACAAAATCCTAATAAATGTTTAGAGAATTAACCTGGATTTATTCATTAATATTCATCAATAATGCTGGATTTATTTATTCAAATACAAAACTATTGAAAGTGTCTAAATTAAGTACTGTGCTTTCAAATAACAACCAACTGATTTATACTATGAGAACTACTCATTTATTTCTTATGTAAACTTATATTCCTGGGGGAAAACATAATACTTAGGGAAGAGCCTGAAGGAATAGGCAAAAGTTATCAGATCCTAGCTCCCAAGAACAGAGACCAGGATCTACGGGGAAGGGGATGAAGAATATAAGTGGCATGGTTTGGAAATGACTAGGATGGCATATTAAATTGATAATAGGAAGGCAGCCAGGATGAAGAGGTCTTTGAATCTGTATGATAGGAAGATTTGTTGATCATTGGCCACAGTTAAATTAGAGAAGAAAAGACTGGGGGCAAGAGGTTAGAGAATGGAGATGAGGAAGAGAGTTGGGTTATGAACCCTGTCTTTTAGTATTTGAATGTCTGCCATGTGGAGAAGGGATTAGACTTGTTCCATTTGGCCCTAGCAGGCAGTATCAGGACAGTTAGAAATTTAAAACAGACAGATGTAGATTAAATTTTGGGATAAACTCCTTCAAAGTTAGAGCACCCCAGAACTGGAGTGGTTTGCCTAAAGAGGTATAGGTTCTTCCTACTGGAACAATCAGGTATCCAACAATTGCTTGTCAGGAATATTTAATGGGTTTTCCTTTCATATATGAGATTAATCAGATGATTCTGAGGTTTCTTCCAGTTTTAAGATTCTATGATAGTACATGAATTAGACAAGAAAATAACAGAAACAAGGGATTATTGCAATAATTTCTCTCATTTCAACATACTTATTAAGCACTCATCATGATCAAAGATATTCACAGAAATGAAAAATAGTTCCTGCCCTCAAGGAAATTATAGCTTAATATGGGATACAACATGTATACAGGGAGGTAAATCTAAAATAAATTGAGGAGGAATATTGGCAACTAAGTGGCAACTAAGCAAAGGCTTTATGTGAGTTAAGCCTAGAAGAAAGCTGGGATTCTAAAAGGCAGTTATGTCTATGCAAAAGTTTAGAACAGCAAAGCGTTTTAGACCTAGAATACATTAGCTGGAATGTAAAATGTGTGAAAAAGGCTATTGTGAAATGTCTGGAAAGGTAAAGTAAAGTTAGATGTTTTTTTTTTCATTGTCAGGCATTTATTTTTCTCTCTACCTTCAATGAAAAGCAACATTCTTGGCATAAATATAGTCATGCAAAATAAATTCCCATGTTGGCCTTATCCAAAAATGAATGTTTTATTTTGCATTTTGAGTTCATCAACTTTCTGTTAGGAGATAGATAGCTTTCTTCATCATTTGTCTATCATTGTATGGATTAGAGTTCTTTAGCCTTTCAAAGTTGTTTGCATTTATCCAGTTACGATATAAATTATTTGGTACTTTGTGGTACAGTGAATAAAACACAGGACCTAGAGTCAGGAAGACTCATCTTCTTGAGTTCAAATCTAACCTCAGATACTTACTAGCTGTGTGATCCTGGACAAGTTATGTAATCCTGTTTGCCACAGTTTCCTCATCTCTAAAATGAGCTGGAGAAGGAAATGGCAAACCACTCCATTACCTTTGCCAAGGGAACTCCAAATGGGGTCACAAGTCATCAACAACAGCAACGACAAATTGTTCTCCTAGTTTAATTATTTTTTACACTGAATCAGTTCATATAAATCTTTCTAGGTTTCCCTGAAACCATCCCTTTTTGTTATATTTTATGGCACAATAGTATTCTAATTTATTTGTATACCATAATATAGTCAATCATTCCCCTAGTATATATCTAGTTTTCAGTTCTCTCTCTCTCTCTCTCTCTCTCTCTCTCTCTCTCTCTCTCTCTCTCTCTCTCTCTCTCTCTCTCTCACTCTCTGGCACCACAAAAAAGCAGCTTTAAATATTTTTTAACTTTTTTTTTTCTCTACCTTTGATACCTGGACTATAGAACTAGTTGTGAAATTCCTAGGTTAGAAGGTATGTACAGCTTATTGTCATAGATCCAAATTGCTTTTCAATTGGTTGTTGTCCTTTGTTTTCAGAAGACCAAAATGGCATCACAATGCTGGAATCAAGTTAGTGTGCCTGACTATGGCTGATTAATCCAATAGGAGCTGAGAATGCTCTGCCACAGGTTGGACACAAATAATGCCTATGACCATAGCTTCTCCAACTTTGTGCATCTTGTGTTTCTTCTGAGCTAATTCAATTCTGCTTTGCTCATAGAGCATAGCACCTTCTCTGATAAGGGCATGCCATGCTGGGTGGTCCTGTGGTAGTGTCTCCCATGTCATACAATTTATTTTAAAGTTCTTTAGAAAGATCTTGAGAATATCCTTGTATTGCTTTTTCTGATCACTTTGAGTGCTTAGCCTGTGTGAATTCTCCATAAATGTCTTTTTGGCATTTACATTTATTTGGCAAAATACATTTGGTGTTTGAACAGTGTGGCCAACCCATCAGAGTTGTGCTCTTAGCAGTAAAGTTTGAATGTTTGGCAGCTTTGATTCATTTTCCTGGAATGGTGTGGGTACACTGTCCAAGTTTAACAGGTGTACACCAATGAGGTCAAAGCTCTGTAGAATTTCAATTTGGTAATCAGTCTAATATCTTCCCTCTCCCACACTTTCCCTGGGAGTATCCTAAACACTGAGCTAGCTCTGGCAATGCATGTGTCAACCTCATTATCAAAGATCTACAATGCATCTCATCTACTTAGTTCTTGGGGAGCCATGTTGATTAATGATAAGGACATGATCCCAGAGAGATGGGTTGAATACTTCCATAGTGTTCTCAATCAATGCTGAAGCCATTGACTATCTCAGATTGAATGCTCCTTAGCAGAAACTCCAACTAAACAAACAGTTTTGAAAGCCATTAGGCCACGTTAGTGGGTCATAGAACCTGGTGCTGATTCTATTTCAGCTGAGATTTATAGGTGGGGTGTCCATTGCTCATACAAAAGCTGACTGCTAACTGAAATTTTCCAAATTTTATGGCAAAAGGTTCAAGGATGCCTTTATTATCCATCTCTATAAAGGTAAAGGGCATAGGTTGTCCTTTGATAATCACAGGGACATCTCTCTTTCATCATTGCTGGCAAGATTCTTGCCAGAGTCCTCCTTAATAGGTTCTTCCTACAACTGATAGATCATCTACCTAAGAGCCAGTGTGGCTTCAGAAGGGGCCTAGGAACAGTCTATATGGTGTTTGCTGCTTTTCACAATGGCTAAACCAATACACAGTTTTTATTCCCATAGCTTCTCCAACACCCCTCCCCCCCTCCCTCCCCCCCTCCCCCCCTCCTCCTCCCC